>JAAIIK010000126.1:681941-704243 GCA_014706435.1 Silurus glanis
GCAACCCAGCGCCTTAACCGCTGGAGCCACCACTCCCCTCTGTACAATATTATTGGAAAACCGGACTTTTCTAGCCATAAGAATTTTGTCCCAAATTTGCTCCCACAAAGTTGGAGGCACAAAATTGTGTATAAGGTATACTGTATATGTCCTGGGTTGATGTTCACCTAGACCTGGAGTGTACTTGTAGAGATTTGTGCTCATTCATCCACAAGGGTGTTAGTAAAGGCAGGTACTGATGTAGGTGAGGATTCCTGGGGTGCAGTCAGCATCCCAATTCATCCCAAAGGTGTTCACTAGGGTTGAGGTCAGAGCCCTATAGCAGGCCACTCAAGATCTTCCCCTCCAACTCATGTAAAGCATATCCTCATAGATCTGGCTTTGTGTAAAGGAACATTGTTAGCTGGTTTGGGTCTCTTAGTTTAAGTGAAGAGAAAATCTAATGCATGCTGTGGTAACAGTTTGGGGAAGAACCACTTATGGCTGGAAAAGCCAGCTGTCCCAATACAGGTAGCCCCCTGACTTACGAATTAAATAGGGATCGGAAAAGTGTTTGTCAGTCGGTTAATCCTAAATCGAGAAGAGGGAGACTTAAGTGTCTCGGCCCCACAATGCACGCCTGGCCAGGCGTTCTTTTTATTCTCCCTCTGTTTGCGCCATTGTCAAATCTGAATAGGGCACGGATTTTGAACGTTTTCTTGATTATATTTTGATTTTCTTTGGGGTTTTTTGGAATTTTTTTTGGGTGGCCATGGCCATGTTTGTATCTCGGAAAATTGTTAAGTTGGCCGTTTGTAGGCGTCTGACTGTACTTTTCTCCTTATAGTGTAAATGATTATAGAGAGTCCTAAAATGTAAACACCATTTAGGATGCATTCAAAAAAGCGTTTTTTAATGACCCATTATAATATTTGCTTGCAGACGGTAATTCCGAAACACAAAGGAAATACTACTTTTTTCATAAATATCCATATACTTGTGGACTGGGGCTTCAGTTAATGCACCAGAGATAAATTGATTAAAAAGACCATTTATGTAACCCAACTATTCAGTGTTTGGTATTCATTGTGCAATGTCTTGACTTTTGCTTCCTGACTACAGAGGGATTTTTGTTCGATGAAATAACAGAATCAGTAGTTTTGAAGCGGTAAAAAAATACATAATTTGGTTTTCTTTTAGGAATAATGTTAGCATTTAATGTAATCTGGGGTTTGTTGCATTGTTTGTAAAAGTTACAAAATTAGCTGTGTTATTTTTTTTTTTTTATGTCGTGTCTCATTTATTAACATTTAAATTAGTAAAATGGAATCTTCAATATTTAATATATCTGTAGTTGAAATAAAGAAATTCTTAGAGATTAACAGACATTTTGGTAATTATGAATTTCTTTGTATTTAAATCCATAAAGGCATAACATTCTAACATTATGAGCGTTGAAGTGAACAACACTGATTATCTCTTCATCATGTCACCTGTTAGTGGGTGGGAAATATTAGGCAGCAAGTGAACATTTTCTCCTCAAAGTTGATGTGTTAGAAACAGGAGAAATGGGCAAACCCAAGGATTCAAACGAGTTTAACAAGCGCCAAATTGTGATGTCTAGACGAGTGGTTTAGAGCATCTCTAAAACTGCAGCTCTTGTGGGTTGTTCCCAGTCTGCAGTGCTCCGAAACTATCAAAAGGGGTCCAAGAAAGGAACAGTGATAAACCTGCATCAGGGTCATGGGCGGACAAGGCTCATTTATGCACGTGGGGAGTGAAGGCTGGCCCGTGTGGTCCGATCAAACAGACAAGCTTTTGTAGCTCAAATTGCTGAGGAAGTTCATGCTGGTAATGACCAACACAATATTAGGCAGGTGGTCATGATGTTATGAGTAATCAGTGGCCAGAAAGTTATGCCTGATCGGTGTATATATACTGTTGATACATACGAATTGACTGTAAATGACTATGAGCGTTCAAATTAACTGATTTATACAAAGCTCACGGAAAAAAAAGACTGACAAAAGAGTGTCGTATTTTCCAGTATTGCAGCTCAGCCATTCCTAGTGTCATCTACTATATACATAAACTGACTATTTTTTGTTCATACAGTGCCATTACTTTTGCTCTAATGCAATGATTATTTTCTTGTCTCCAGTTATGGATAATTTCTTTCAAGTTTTTAATATGAAACCCACGAGCTTCACAAAAAAACGTATCATCTGTATATAAAATTGTGGTTTTTGTCCTAAACCATCTTCCTGTCAGCCAGTCCTTGTATCAAACCTTCCCATATTCAGCCCTTTCATCCATCCTTCTATTCAACCATCCCTTCATCCATCAGTGCATCCATCATTCAATAATCCATCAGCCCTTCCCTCTTTCTGTCCTTTCTTGCTTCTCTCATTCGTTCCTATAAGATTTTATTTAAATTCAGAAACTCTCACAGGAAAGAAAGGTTTTTCCTAACGATCCCAATTTCCATAAGTTATTGTTCAAATGATTATTAATTACCCAAGGTTCAGTACAATGGTTTTAAAAGATTTGTCTAATGGTTTCAAAGAGCTTGTGGCTGAGAAGGAGATTATGATTGTTTATTTTTTATCCCTTATTACACTTTCAAATCCATCACTCAGTAATAAAGAACCCTTACACTGTGCACCAGTCTCACTTTTGTTGATAGACACTTGATGAAATTACATTCTAGACCAAAAACCCCCCACAAACCCACATCCGTGTACTCTCTCTGAGGAAGTAGCCGAGATGACGTAAGGAAATGTTTATTTCCGAATCAGTCCCATGAGTCCAGGCCCACGTCATCTAGCAGTAATCAGAGCTGATGAAGAACACTTAAAAGCGTGTTAGCTTTGACCCTATTACCCAGAGAACAACTGGCTCAGGTCTAACGAGGAATCATTCGATGTAATTTACTTAGACTCCAATTCACCTCGCAGCAGCTCAGTTAATGACTAGAGACAAATCTCAATGGAAACATTGAGAATAAAGACGCCCAGAATGAATTAAATTTTTTTTAAGATTAAGCTTAGTTTCGAAGGAAAAAAGCCCCGCAGTTTCTTTTTCAGCGGCGCATTTAAAGCACTCACTCCTTTAAAATGTCATTTGAAGGTGGACGTGAGAGGGCAAGGCGACGCCGGCAGAATGTCAGCCGTGATCGCGGCTCAGCAGGGTTGAAGGGTAAAACTGAATCAGAGCAGGACTGGAGCAGACAGACAGACCTCCTGCCTACTCGTCCATTACCACTTCATCACTCAGCTTATCTAACATTATTATGCACAGGCCATGCTGTTGCTGAACAATCATGTTTAAGAAAAGAAAACTATTTTACCACATGAGATATCCATTGTTTTTACAGATGTGAGCCAAGCAGCAATAAGAAATATGGCATGTGCATTTCGGTGTGTTCACGTGTCTATTTTTGTCAGTCCGAATGAATTTGATCTGACTCCTGATTCCAAAAATGTTTTTACGAACACTGAAGATTGCAATCGGAATCAAATATTTGTTAACGCAAGCGTGGAGTGTCTGTGCATGCGTGCAAGTGTATGTGTATTTTTCAATCAGATTATTTCAGGTCACTAACACGAAATTCTATTCGGATCGAGTTTAATCAGATCGCCCCAGGTGTTTACAGATGGCTTTAGGTGTTTACATAACTTTTTTTTACTCCTATTAATACCAGATTACAGGCAGTCCCTGAGTTACAATGGTTCTACTTACGATTTTTCGATCTTATGTTGAACAACAAAATTTGCTTTTAAATACTTTTGCACAGCATTGTCATTTTTGTAGGATACACTGGGATGCTGCCAGGATATATGCATCTCCCCCATTGTGAGATGCCTTACTCTCGCTAGTGGTTAACAGAGTTCAGTGTAAAGTTTATACATTTTGGTACTACAAATTGCTCTGATTTGCTCTGATTGCTCTGATCTACTATACTGATCACCATTCTTCAATATTCCTGGGTAGAATAGGCCATGTCTCTACCTTATTTTTAAGTTACGATTGGGTTACGATGGGTATCGCAACACATCTCTATTGTATCGCAACATATCTCTATTAAGACGGGGACTATCTCTATTTGGTTGCATGTGAACGTACCTATTGAAGCAGAAGTCTTGACTAATGCATCACCTTCATTTTTTGTTACTTACTACAGTCTGTTTGTTTTTTTGGGGGGGTTTGCAAAACTATGTCTGATATTACATTTCCATTTCCATTTCATTACATTTACGGCATACGCCCTTATCCAGAGCAACATAAAAAACTGCTTTGAGTCTCTTTTCAGTGAATAAATCAACACTGGCTCACTAGGTTCTGACTAAGGATACCATCAGCCTAAAACTCTGTTGAGAAGAATTAGGGCACAGGGTTTTTTTTTAAACAAAGATAAAACAAGCAGGGAAAAAGTGCTAGTTTAGGTGATATTTCCCCCAAAATTTAAAGGGACATCAATTGGTGTCTTCTGTCCTCAATGCTAAAAGGAAAGTTTTTCAGTGGTTCAGACCAACCTCACACAAGCAAAAGGGCAGTAATGCTGTATACTGGAAACACTGTGATTTGGCATAGACACGAGGCCTGGTGCGTTTTTATTAAATATGCTTCCAGTAAAATCAGCATCCCTTTTTAGTTTTTCATCTTCATCTTCATTTGTGGTGTATAATTACTCTTTATAGTACATGTTGCATTTTTTACACCACACAGCACACCCGAAAAGCCACTAGCATTGTAGCTGACCATACACACCTCACAACCGCTCTTTACCTACCTGCAACCTGGAAGGGGTACTAAAGCATCAAGCCTTTTAACTTCCCAGTACAAAGGGACTGAACTGACACACCACAACCACACAGTAGAAATAACTGCGGTTAAACCACCAAAGTTTACATGTGCAAGTTCTCCCACACCACCCCACTGCTGCGCTCCCTTCACTGGCTTCCAGTAGCTGCACGTATCGGATTCAAAACACTGATGCTTGCCTACAAGGCCAAAAATGGACCAGCGCCATCTTACCTCAGTGACCTCATCACATCTCGCACTGCACCACGCTGTCTGAGATTCTCCAGCTCGACTGGTATCACCTTTTCTCAGAATGAGAGGTAAGTATACTTCAAGGCTCTTCTCTGTTCTGGCACCAAGGTGGAGGAATGAACTTCCCCTAGATGTCCATATAGCGGAGTCCCTGACTATCTTCAAGCGACGACTGAAGACCTACCTCTTCCTGAAACACTTAAATTAGCATTTTCCAAGTTTGTAGAATTCAAGAGTTATATTTATATTAAGTTTGTAATCTGGCGTACCAGTGTAGATTTATTCATTACTAGAGACTCAAAGCACTTTTGTACATCGCTCTGGATAATGTAAATGCAAGATTTTATATGGACAATTTATTTGAATATCCTTTGCAATTGTTGCTTGTCAGACTGTACGAACATGATCCCCATGTCACACTGTAGGATATCAGTTGTCATAATGTCAGACTGTACGACAGAACACGAGAAAAACACTCGAAGTTTTACATTGTTAATCCGTGACACGTTCAGACACTCGTTCTCTCGCTAATGGTAGCTAAAAGTAAACAAAAACAATCTGTTCATTTGTTTCATGACATGCCTCTATAATAAAAAACGTCAGACAAACACTCAAACATTTTCCGTCCATAACTCAATAAGTCTGTTGTTTTACTGTCCACCTGACTCGTTTATACATTTTCCCTGAGGTGGTTTGAAGTTGTAATGCTGGTTGCATCATTAGGTTGGGTGCTCCTACTGGTTCTTAGTTTGATAATCATTGTAGGAGAAGTCACACTGCAGGAAAGAGTCTGTAATACTTTCAGAATTCATCAGAGAAAGACTACAGTTTTTAGCCTAGGATTATAGGAATTTTTTAGGATTTTCAAAATTTGTCTCAAATGACCAAATCGTAGCCAAAATCGCACACAGAGCACCTGACTTAAGACACGTTTACTGCACTGTCACTGAGTTTATTGGCTCATTGTGTGCTGCCGTTTGACTGAATTTTTATGTGTACGCATGCATTTTATGTAGTATACAATTAAGTTTTGTGTACTATTTTAAGTTTTGTTATCTTGTGTTCATTTATGTTATTTCATGTTGCACTTTGGTCCTGGAGGAACATTTATCTTTTCACTGTGTATTGATTTGTATTTGGCTGAAATGACAATAAAAATCACCTGACATCTGGTGAACTTTAATTCCTGAAAATTAATGCTTGCCATGTCCACTGAAGTGGTCATAAGCACTACTGAGGAAACTCTTCTTTGGTGTTGAGAACCATCTGGAGAACTTGCCACCATCCAAAAAGTCAATTCTTATGATTATACTCAATTATAGCCATTTTTATTTTCATGCCATTCATCATTGTACCCAAGCATGTTATGCAGTGTATTTGTGTTTGATTTGAACCATTCCATTCAAAAGTAGACATTTCAGTGTTTGTATAGACATATAACTTATGTCTGTGCAACAATTATACATTAAGCTTCAGGCTTCATTTTTGTGATGTGCTCCTGATAAAAGTCCACAGAGATGAAGGAAGTAGAAACTGCATCCTGTATGTTTTTCGTAATTTATCCGGTGCAATTTAGAATGATGTCATTCTCTTGCTCAGTGGTTTAGGCTCTCGGTTACTTCTTGGAAAGTTCAGCATTCAAGCTTCAGTATCACCAAGCTGCTACTGTTGAGTCTTTGAGGGCCCTTGAGCAAGTCCCTTAATTTTTTCTGCTCCAGGGCCGCTGTATCATGACTGACCCTGCACTCTGATTCTGGCTTCCTAACAAACTGAGATATTTGAAGAAAGAACTTTACTGTGCTGTAATATTATTGTGACAAGTAAAAGCCTATTTCTTATCAGACAAGGAACTAGGTACAGGGCTAGTCCTAAGACCCTAGCTCAGAAAGGAAAGAATCTATAAAGACTTTTACAGATTTGATCAAACTGTGTGTTCATTTTCATCAAAATTTAAAAGTTTTGGATTACATTTCCTCAAATTTGACCAGAATTCCTCATCTGTTCAGAGTTATGGCACTAATCAAATTCGGTAACATCGATCAAGTGTGTGAAAGAAAACAAAGCCAAAAGGCAATCACTTAATGGTATTTTTGTAAATGAGGGATTTCATGTAAATTGATTTTTTCACTTCTAAACTTTGGAACATACAATTGTACAGGTTTATCAAGAGGTGTATTCATATTCCAATTAATTTCCATTATGACCATTATCTTTTCTAAAAAGCAGAAAAGGCCGGTTTTTACATGTCCATCTGTATCATCATAACAAATCACAATGCTATGACTAAACTATAGATGCGCTAGTAGTATGCTTGCTAATAGTATGCTTTTTTTTTTGGTTCTCACTGCTGCTTTCGGTTGGCTTCATGCTATGTATATTATTATTAAGTAATATTAATGCTCATGCATTGATTGGGTCATGAGAAGGTTAACAGGTACAAGGTGATTAATTGCTAGCATACCATTTATTGCTATATGAGCACTGTAACGTTTTTAAAAGACTGACACTTAAATGAAAACTTTAAACAGATAAAAGTACAATTACAATCCAAAAAAGATCAAGCTTTCAAAGTAGAAATTCAAATTCATCACAAACTCAAGTTTAAAAAAACTAAAAGTGTAAACTTTTATATTTGAAAAGATTCTTAAAAGAAAACGTCTCTAGGTTACGTATGTAACCCTAGTTCCCTGAGGTAACGAGACGCTGCGTCGAAATGCTTTGGGAACGCGCCTGAGTGTTCACGCTCTGAAATAATGTGTGTAATCAGTCAAAAATTGGACGTTGGCCGTCACCGGTGAGGTGACGTCATGACCAGGAGTATAAAGTGCATATGAGAGAGGACAGCGGCAGCTTCTGTAAGGGAGAAGGAAGTACTGCAGGGATGCCGGAGGTGTGGCATAGAGACGCAGCGTCTCTTTCCCTCAGGGAACTAGGGTTACATACGTAACCTAGAGACGTTCCCTTTCAGGAACTTGAGCTGCGTCGAAATGCTTTGGGAATGAGTGTCCAATCACGCCAGACTGACAAGTCCCTGCCTAGTGTGTGTCTGTCACCACAGCTAGAGAAGGACTGAGGGGCCAGGAGCGGCACTGCGGTCTAGGTTATAGAACTGCACAAAAGGTCAGTGGGGTGGACCAACCCGCAGCATTACATAGCTCTTGGAGGGAACTCCAGAGGACCGAGATTTTGAGGCAGCCCAGATGTACAGATGTAGTCTCGGCCACGCCTGAGATATGGCCATTCCCCAGGTCTCAACACTCGCCTCGACAGGGTGTCTGCTGCCTCGTTCAACCAGCCCGGGATGTAAACCGCTCTCACTGAGAGGAGTTTCCCCTGGGCCCAAAGTAGGATCTGGTGTGCCAGCCTGCACAGGAGGCGTGAACACAGACCTCCTAGATGGTTGATGTAGGGGACCACCGCAGTATTGTCCGTACGGACCAACCCGTGGTGACCTCTGAGGTCCGAGAGGAAATACTTCAGTGCTAGAAGCATGGCCAGCATCTCTAGGCAATTGATGTGCCAGCATAGATGAGGCCCCTCCCACAGACCTCTGGCGGAGCGACCACTCATGATCGCTCCACACCCCGTGAGGGACGCATCCGTCATTAGCATTAAGCGACGACCGGGGACTCCCAGCACAGGGCCTAGAGATAGGAACCGGGGATCTCTCCAAACATCTAAAGCACGTAGGCATCGCCGCGTGACCTTGATAGTGCGGAGGGGGTTGCCCCTCCATGAGAACCCACAGGTCCTGAGCCACCACTGAAGGGGTCTCATGTACAGCAGGCCAAGTGGAATCACACTGGACGCAGCTGCCATAAGACCTAGCAGTTTCTGGAACTGCTCGACAGTGAGAGGCTGCCCTTCTCTGACCTTCCTGATGGCCGTAAGGATGGCCACAACGCGGGCAGGGGAAAGCTGTGCACACAAAGTAGTTGAATCCCATATGACACCGAGATAGGTGGTTCTCTGTAATGGAGAAAGCACACTCTTCCCGGCGTTCAGCCGAAACCCCAACGCCTTTATGTGGGCGAGAACGACACCTCGATGCCGGATGCCAACTGCTCTGACTGAGCTAGGATCAACCAATCGTCGATGTAGTTGGGGATGCGGATGCCCTCAGGGGAACCAGAGCCGCATCCACACATTTCGTGAAGGTACAGGCCAAACGGAAGAACCCGGTATTGGTAAGCTTCAGCCCCGAAAGCGAACCTCAGGAACTTCCTGTGAGAAGGTATGATGGATACATGAAAGTACGCATCCTTTAGACCTACCGTGACAAACATGTCATCGGATCTGATTTGAAGCACAACCTGCTTGAGGGTCAGCATCTTGAACCTGAGTCTCATGAGAGAGCGGTTCAGCTAACATAGATCTAAGATAGGACGCAACCCTCCATCCTTCTTGGGAGCTATGACGTTCCAGGTGTAGAACCTGGACTCTCATTCTGATGGAAGGACCACCTCGATGGCCCCCTTCCTCAGGAGAGTGTCTACTTCCTGTTCCATGACCAGAGCCTGCTGGCTTCCCACCAGGGTGAGAAGAACCCCATGAAAATGGGGCGGAGGAGACCCGAACTGAATCGAGTAGCCTCGCTCTACAGTACGCAGGACCCACCAAGACACATCTGGAAGAGCGTGCCAAGCTGCCAGAAAGCGCCTTAGGGGTATCAGTCTCTCGAGACTGACCTCCGGTATGTCCAGAGCCAAGGGAGCACCCTGAGACGGCTCTAGGGGAGGCGAGATCTCGGGGACCACAACGATGCAGAATGTGCGCAGCCGCATCTCTCGGGAAGCGAACTAGCTCCACCCCCAACTCCATAGCTCTATGAGCCTAGCTCGCAAAGCGCCCCCCCACCTCCTCAGAGGAAGAGAGGCGGAGCCAATGCTCTCGTCGCAGGAGGAAGAATCCGCCGAAAGGCGTGCCTCCGAGCCTGCGAACGAGTGCTGGACTAAGCAGGTGAGGTTGGAAAAAGGGACAAGCCCGTCTCGAAACCCTCTGCGATGTCCATTTGCGAGCCCAGAAACTGCCGCGCCGCCCCGCCTCAGCGGAGAGTGCCGCTCGGAAACGGAGCGATGTCATTGACATGCAGCCGGATCTCTCGAGAACCGACTAGCGTGCTCCGCTCCCGGGAAATATATATACAGGTAGTCGTCGACTTACGACCACGATTGGGGCCGACATATTCGTAACATGATTTGGTCGTAAGTACAGTAGGCTATATGTACAGTACGGTGAAATGATGCCGGAAGCTGGTAAAAAAATAATGTACGCCGCGGCTATCGATTGTGGTCGTTAAGTCGAATGGCTGTAAGTTGCATAGGTCGTAAGTCGACGACTACCTGTATATATCGCCTTATTTTTTTTTTTGACAAACAATCTGACAGACAACACAACACAACACAACACAACACAGAGAGCGCTTTCTGAACAACAGAAGCTGCCGCTGTCCTCTCTCATATGCGCTTTTTACTACTGGTCGTGATGTCACCTCACCGGTGACGGCCAGCGTTCAATTTTTGACTGATTACACACATTATTTCAGAGCGTGAACACTCAGGCGCGTTCCCAAAGCGTTTTGACGCAGCTCGAGTTCCTGAAAGGAATGTGGTATGCCTGCTAATTACGCACCCTATAGCACCTTACAGTGTAACCCATGAAAGAAGCACTAATATAAAAAACTGCATTAGTAAAAGAATTCTCATACAAAAAAAAAAAAAAAATCTAATTACATTTTTGTTTAAACTACTTCACACTAATTATAAATAAATAAACAAATAGATAGATATTTAAAAAACTAACACATAAAAGATTAATACAAGAAAGATAAGAAAAATGTGAAGAAGACAAAGAAATAGAATAAGAAAAAAAGGAGAAGAAGCACAATCATCCGCAGCAGCAGCATCATACACTACCACTTTTAAAAAAGAAAAACCTTTTAAAATAAATGTCAAAAGTAATTTTATTATTAATAATTATTATTAGGTCAACAGTGCAAAGTAATGGAGAGTGTGTTAGAGAAGTGAAGAAAAGAGTGCAGGCAGGGTGGAGCGGGTGGAGAAGAGTGATAGCAGGAGTGATTTGTGATAGAAGGGTATCTGTGAGAGTGAAAGGGAAAGTTTATAGGACTGTGGTAAGACCTGCGATGTTGTATGGTTTAGAGACAGTGGCATTGAGTAAAAGACAGGAGGTGGAGCTGGAGGTAGCAGAGCTGAAGATGTTGAGGTTTTCATTGGGAGTGGCGAGGATGGACAGGATTAGAAATTAGTTTATTAGAGGGACAGCGCATGTAGGACGTTTTGGAGACAAGGTGAGGGAGACGAGATTGAGACGGTTTGGTCTTGTGCAGAGGGGGGACATGGGGTATATCGGTAGGAGAATGCTGAGGATGGAACGACCAAGAGGGCGGAAAAGATGAAGGCCAAGGAGAAGGTTTATGGATGTGGTGAGGGAAGACAAGCAGGTGGTTGGGTTGAAAGAGGCAGATGTAGAGGACAGTGGTGTATGGAGATGGATGAGCCGCTGTGGCAACCCCTAATGGGAGCAGCCGAAAAAAGAAGAAGAAAAAGAAGATTAAAAACCCTTAAAGAAACCACATATACCTCATAGGTGCAAGTGAGGCTGGTGGCGAGGATGGTACAGATCGATCTTCCTCACGGCAATGAATATATAAAGTGTAGATGAGTGAGCTGCGCTTCTCCTCTGCTTATGTTTTCAGTTTGTGGCCCAGCCGAACTGTCAGCAGCTCCTGGCTTCACGCTGGTATGATGAGTTCCCAGGCTGGAGGAGGCGCCACTGGGCAGGCAAGCTCATCACGTGTATCTTAATCGGCTTCCTCTTCCCGCTCTTCTCTGTCTGCTACCTTGTGGCTCCCAAAAGCCGCATCGGCCTTTTTATCCGCAAGCCCTTCATCAAGTTCATCTGCCATACGTCATCTTACCTGACCTTCCTCTTCCTCCTCCTGCTGGCCTCGCAGCGTATCGTTCTCACCGACTCCAGTCGTCAAGGCCCAGCGCCCACCACGGTGGAGTGGATGATCCTGCCCTGGGTTCTAGGTAAAGCTTCATTCTAGGCAAAGCTGTATTCATCTTATTTAGGTTTGGAATTCAGCAAACCAAAATGATTCCAGATGTGAAGTTAGTTTGGTGAAATGGCCTGGAATTAAAACGTGTTCTGTGTGGAGACTTTTAGTTTGAATTTTTTTGGAAGGAGTCTCCAGTGCCAGTGCTAAAAACATGAATGTTTTGTTTTATCCTTTTTAAGAAAGACAACCAGTGAGGAAACTGCTTATTAGCTCCTATAAGTTAAAGGATAACAGAAACGATATTTCTTTCCACACAACTTTTCATTACAAAACTATAAAAGAAAATTATTGTGACCCCTGAATTTTTCAGTTATATGTGGTTCTTTCGCAAACGGTTACCACAACGTTACCACTTGAACCATTAGACCTAAACCTGTTCCAGCATGGCAGTTCCCCTGTGCACAAAGCCAGCTCCATAAATATATGGTTTACATGGTTTGGAGTGGAAGATCTTGAGTATCCTGCTATAGAGCTCGAACCTCAACCCTATTGAACACATTTGGGATGAATTGGAACGCTGACTGCACCCCAGACCTCCTCAACTCACCTACATCAGTACCTAATTTTACACCTATCTGTATCTACCACAAATCTCCACAATCACACTCTAAAATACAGTGGAACATCTTCCCAGAGGAGTGGTGGTTTTTATAACAGTAAATAGGGAATAAATGTAGAATTGGATGTATGTCCAATATGTAATAGTCAGGTGTAATAGTCAGGTGTCCACAAATGTTTGTCGAAATAGATTATGTATTTAAGTGTAAGGGATTTTAGACACTCGCACACTGACCTAATTCATTTAATGCTTTGCTTGGCTCCTTCAACAGGTTTCATATGGACAGAGATTAAGCAGATGTGGGATGGTGGATTACAGGATTACATCCACGACTGGTGGAACCTCATGGACTTTGTTATGAACTCCCTCTACTTGGCAACTATTTCACTAAAGATAGTCGCATATGTAAAGGTATGTTGTGTTACAACAATCATAGCAAATGCTGGAAAGACTAGTGATTAATCTTTTCAAGAAAGCAAATTAGTGATGACATTTTTGGTGTCCCAGATTTACACCAGACATACCATGATCATCTGGCATATATCTAGCCAGGAGCGCATCAGAATCACAATGCTAGGATACAACCACAGCTCGCCCACAAGTAATGAAATAGCTCTGGATTGATTTTGGTCTCATTTAGAATGCTATATTTGATGCAAGATACAGATTTCATATTGCCCTGGGTAACACTTTAAACTAAAGTTAACTTTAACTGACATCATGTGAACAAACCACCAATCTTTGCATGAATAAACTAGAAGTACAACCATAATAAAAAAAAATGGGAACACTGTGTAAAATTGAAAGTAATGAATTACATGTACTCGTGTTACTGTAATTGAGAAGATTTTTTTTAATACTTAAAAGTAGTTTTTAAATCTGTAATTTTACTTTTATTTTCTTAATAGTTTGAAGTGTTGTACTTCACTACGTTTTAAATCATATCCGTTACGGAGTAAAAAATAAAGAAAAAATTTAAGTTGGAGACAGAAAAGGCAGAATCGTGCTAAAGTGCATAACTCACATTAGACTCAAGTCATGGACTTTTGTTATTGTGCTAAAGATGTTCCTTCAATTAAAAACAACTAGTTTGAGATTTATATCCCCTTGTCCTTTTTGAACACTTTTCTTTTTTACGCTAGAATCCCCACCCCACCCCCACTGTTAAAAAAAAGTAACTCTGTAAATTTTACTTTATTAAATTTTAAATGAGCTTCTTTTTACTTTTACTTAAGTAGATTTTTGGACTGGTAATTTTACTTGTACTTAAGTAAAATTTCATTAAAGTAACAGTACTTTTACTTGTGTAGAATATTTTAAAATGTAAATAAAATCAGAATGCATTGAATGCATAAAATATATATTTCAGTAAAATATAGAAAACATATCAAATGTTTATCCTGAAGAAATGTACCTTTTTAAGGAGAAAATAAGGTATATTTGATCGCTGCAACAGGTCTCAAAAAAGTTGGTACAAGGCCATGTTTTCCACTGGGCTGCTTCATGCCCTCTGTCTGTATACATATGGGAACTCATGGACCAGTTTTTGAAGTTTTGCAGGAGGAATGTTGTCCTATTTGTGTCTGATACAGGATTCTATGATTGTAGCAATAGGTCTAATAGTCAGCAACTGCATGAAATTATGTTCTTATAAAGGATTCATTATTATTGATTCTGATACTGATATTGGATATCAATATCAGTATCAGAATCAATAATAATTAATCCTTTATAAGAACATAATTTCATGCAGTTGCTCAACTAACGCTAATTTCTCCATTAACAATGTCCAACACCATATGATTGATAGTGAACAGACAATACAAAATGACAGTGACTTAGATGTGAAGAAAGCTATATTCACACTGCTTTACAAAAATAGCCAGAGGAGGAACTACAGCACCTATCAATAGCTACAGATAATTCTAGTTTCAGGGAAAGAGCTCATACACAGTATATTATTCTTAATAAAGCAATCAGCTATTATGTGTCTTTAACAATGAGGGATGGCATATTGAACACAATATTTCACTCTGTACAGAGTCATGTTTCTGAAATCAAATATGGTTAATATTATGAAGTGTGGGAGTGTGAAATATTCTGTGACTTATTCCATGAATGACTAATGCCAAATAGACTACTTATCCTGGTATCGGTATTGTCATTAACAAGTGCGAAATATTTGCATGTATTTAATCTAGAAAAATAAATATATTATTGGTATTAATGCAATAAATAACATGAGTAGTAATAACTTGAATAAGATAAAGAAGTAAAGGAGAATTCAGGAAGCTATGAAAATATTGGCTTTTTAATATTCATTTACAGTGTATTTAGACTTGAAATGAATAATCAGCCAATACAAGGGTATTTTATATATAATTATTGTTTACACAAGTTTCAATTAATAGGTCAAAATTGTATTTGGTAGGTGATTATATTTGCTAATGATTTAATGTTGCTGATGTTTGTGATATAAATAATGCAGTAAAGTATGTGGAGGCAAAATGTAGAAATCCATATTTATTATGGCATTATGTCCATTATCTATTTTTATTTAACCATAATCATATGACCTCTAAATGTAGTTGTGTGGTGAAAGCAATTTCAACAATTTCCCTGTAGGATCAATAAAGTATTCTGATTCAAATTCTGATGAAAAGAGAACGTAACTCATACTCACTAGTTTGGTAACCTCATTAGAACACGTTTTTGAATTAGGGGTTTCCAGGTCTGCTGATTCATTCTTTCACAAGAATATAAAATATGAAGAAACATGAATATTGTGTCAGGATTTCCAATCTTTATTTTATTTTAAAAATTTTTCTCAACAACACTTAAAAACATTGAACAAAGTGCATTTGTGGTTCAATGTGGGATAAAAAGTACCCAAAAAACATCTCCAGGTTATGTATGTAACCAACGCTTTGGGAAGGCTTCTGCATTGTCCAAGCTCTAAATCTAGTGTGTAATCAGTCCAATAGAAAGCTCGGCGTCATCGGCAGGGTGATGTCATGATCAGGAAGCTATAAAAAGCACATCGAGTGAGGCCGGCGCTAGCTTCTGAAAAGGGAAGGAAGCGCTGCAGGGACATTGGCAGTGTGGCATGGAGACACAGCGTCTCGTTCCATTTGGGAACCATGGTTACATACGTAACTTGAACACGTTCCCTTACCTTGCGTCAACAATGCTTTGGGAACGAGTCCAATAACGCCAGACTGACCAGACCCTGAATTGTGTGGAAGACCACAGCTAGTTCGACAGAGGGGCCAGGAGTGGCACTGAGGTCGAGGTTATAAAACCTGACAAACATCAACGGGGTGGACCAGCCAACAGCGTTGCAAATGTCTTGGAGATAGACTCCAGGGAACCAAGCCTTAGAGGCTGCGACACTCCGGGTCGAGTGAGCTCTGACCCTGAAAGGAACGGGGCGACCAGATGACTCATAGGAGAATGGAATAGCATCCAGAATGCAACTGTCTTATCCTAATGCGAACTGTTCCTGAAAGAAGCACTGGGCCGACCAGGCAGTTAACTGGATACAAATGGTGCAAATCACACCATGCCGTGAACAGGTGCCATCTCGTGGTGTACGATATCCTCATAAAGGGAGCTCTGGATTGGAGAATAGTCTCTCTGGAGAGACCGGAGTCATGCCTCCTCAGGGGCCACAGCCACAGTCTCCACAGCTGTGGGTGGGGATGGACTAGTGTGCCCTCTGCCTGAGAGAGAAAATCTCTTCTGAGATGAATTTAACAAGGAGGGTGTTTAAAAAGGGCTACCATGTCCACGAACCATGGTCTGCCTGGCCACCATGGGGCCACCTGGAGAAAATGAACTTTGTCCTGGGAAACTCTCTCCAGAACTCCCGGGAGCAGCGCAACAGAGAGAAATGCGTACAGGCGCAGCCTCTGCCATCCAGCTTTAGAGGGGCTGGGGGTGTAAGGGAAAATCAGAGGGGACAGTGTGACATCTCTTGAGTTGCGAACAAGCCAACTTGAGCTCTGTAGAATCTCTACCAGATCTGCTTCACCACGTGGGGGTGAAGTCGAAATTCCCCGGGCCTCTGCACTTGCCTCGAGAGGGCATCTTCTACCTCGTTCCAATGGCCCGGAATTTACGATGCCCTCAAAGAGAGCAGCTTCCTCTGGGCCTACAGGAGAATCTGACGTGAAAGCTTGTACAGGATGCGTGACCTGGTGTTTGATATAGGAGACCACAGAGGTGTTGTTCGAATGGACCAACACATGGTGGCCTCTGAGGTCTGGAAGGAAGTGCTTTAGAGCTAGAAGCATGGCCAGCATCTCTAGGCAATTGATGTGCCACAGCAGATGGGGCCCTTCTGAAAGACCTTGGGCAGAGTGGCCATTCATGATCACTCCCCATCGAGTAAGGGAATTGTCTGTCATTAGCATTACACGATGACCAGGAACTCCCAGCAAGTGGCCCTGATACAGGAACCCAAATGGATTGCCCCTCCGAGAGAACCCTTGGGTCCTGAGCCACCACTAAAGGGGTCTCATGTGCAGGAGACCAAGTGGAATCACATTGGACATGGCTGCCATCAGCCCCTGCCGTCTCTGGAACTGCTTGACTGTGAGTGACTGGCCTTCTTTCAACCCCCTGACCTCCATCCGTAAGGATGGACACAATGCGAGCAGAAGACAACTGCACACGCATAAGGGTTGAATTCCACACAATGCCTAAGTAAGTAATTCTCTGTATTGGAGAAAGCACACTATCTTTGGCATTCGGCCATAACCCCAATTCCTGTGTGTGAGTGAGAACGACATCTTGATGCCAGACCACTAAGTGCTCTGATAAAGCCTAAATTAACCAATCGTTGATATAGTTTAGGAAGCGGATGCCCTGAAGTCTCAGAGGGAACAGGGGCCTCATCCACACACTTCATGAAGGTGCGGGATGAGAGGGCATAACCAAACAAAAGGACCCGATATTGGTAAGCTTCGGGCCTGAAAGCGAACATCAGGAACTATGAAGTACCAGATGTAGATCCCAGACTCCCTGACTGATCGAGGAACCACCTTGATGGGGACCACCTCAAAGGCCTCCTTCCTCAGGAGAGTGTCCACTTTCTGTTTCATGACCAGAGCCTGCTCGCCAAATGGGGGCGGATGAGACCCGAACTGAACCGTATAGCCTCTGTCTACAGTGCGCAGGACCCACCAAGACACGTCTGGCAGAGCTTCCCAGGCTGCCAGGTAGTCTCTTAAGGGAATCAGACTCTCAAGACTGACCTCTGGTGAGCCTAGAGCTGGAGCTACACCCTGCTGCTGCTCTAGGGGCCTCCTGAGAGGCGGCGAGTCCTCTAGGTCCACTACAGTATCTGGCGGAAACCGAGGGGGGCACTCGCTGAAGCTTTTCGAGGCTGCCTGGGCAGGGTGGGCACCCTTTATTAAGGTGCACAATGCCCCTTCCTGGCGGAATCCCCAGAAGATCCCGTGTCAGGATTTCTTGGCCGAAGCCTTCTTGTTGAAGATGATTCATTTCTCGGGACTCATTTTTCGTCGTTTCTGAACCTCCCGGTGTCGGGAGGTGCTTGGTTGAGCTCGCTGAGCAGCCCCACGAGAGCCATATGGTAGGAATTGCAGGAACGCCACCTACTGCTTCTTGGCCTCCTGGTACCTGCCGACGACCGTGTTCACGGAGTCACAGAATAGGGCAGTCGGCACTAGAGCAGCGTTTAGCAGAACAGCAGGATCCAGCAGGGTGAGCTATAGGTGCCTTTTAGCAGACACGAGGGCGGCCATAAACCGGCCAATGGCCCCAGCAGTCTTTAGTGGCCCTCAGAGCCAGGTACGCCGCACAACATTCTCTCCCAAGCAAGCATCACACAGGCTGTGCGTATCTCCCCCGTAATATAGGAGCAAGGAGGAACACACAGCTGGAAGGAGTGCTTCCTTTTACTTATCTTACTTTCGAACATTAACAATTACCGTTGAAAACAAACACACATAAAGCGCTTTCTGTACAAAGAGAAGCTAGAGCCGGCTTCACTCCATGTGCTTTTTATAGCTTCTTAGTCGTGACGTCGCCCCGTTGGTGACGCCGTGCTTTCCATTGGACTGATTACACATGTGATTCAGAGCGTGGACAACACAGAAGCATTCCAAAAGTGTTGTTGACGTTCCTGAAGGGGTAAAGCAACTGTGTATGCTGAAGTATCTCAGTAAATAATGCCCAATAGGAGTATACACTACATTACATCACCTGTCAAAAGTTTGGAAACAACTAAAGTTTTATTGCTTTTGATTCACATGCATGTTCCTTTTGTCTGTATGCCAGAAGCTAGGTGTTACATCCCAGTCTAGGGTTGGGGCGCATAGCGTGAATTAAAGGCACAAGGTGGTGTATATTAGGTGGATGGAAGTGTATTTGGTATAGGAGTGATGAAGAATATAAACACAAACACAAAGGAATAGACTTTAGAATGGACCAAGGCCAAAATAATAAACAAAAAACGCTCTTTTTACAAACACTAAATCACCTACAAACAATCCCAAAAGAAAGACAAAACACTTCCTTAACTTAGTGGCTTGCCGTGCATTTGATACCTGGGCCTTCAGTGGGGACTTACCCGACTTAATACACCTTTTAATACCGCCACTATCACGTTGCAATTATAGAAACCATTAATACTGTAAAAAAACGCAATATAACAATGCGTAGCATTACAGAGAGAGAGAAGCATTTTGCACCTTTTTTTTAAAGAAAGTTCCAAACATGACAAAAACATAAAATATTTAAATAAAATACAACCTACTCACCAGAGATGCATACTCATAATGCACACTCACATAATTTGCACCATTCCTCAGAGGCTGTAAGATAAGATATACCTTTATTCGTCCCACAGTGGGGAAATGTCTGAGGATTTAGCATATCCCAGCTTGTCTGGAAATTGTGGTCAGAGCACAAGGTCAGCCATGATACGACCCAATGGAGCAGATAGGGTAAAGTGACTCGCTCAAGGGCTTAACAGCGGCAGCTTGGCAGTGCTAGGGCTTGAACCCCTGACCGTGTGATCAGTAACTCAGAGCCTTAACCACTGCACTACGACTGCCCTAAGTGGAAAACCAGTGTTACCGCTCGTAGGCACTGGACTGAAATTGGCAAACAAACCCTTTCCCAGGCTGAGACAAGCTAGCTAGCTTCAGGGTTGGCTGACCTCTACTCACGATGTCTAGCTTTTCTTGATAATTTATTTTTATGTATGTCCGAGACCAAATAATTTTCTCTTCCTCCGTCAGCCATTGTGGGTGTAAAAAAGTCTAAATCAGGTGTATTAATGTGTGCAGATCGCTACAGACATGTTTTGCTAGTGGAACTTGGCTGTAACGGTTTCCCTCTTACCAACCAAACAGGACGGGAAAAGGCTGACGCTATTCTGGGCCAGCTAGCTCTATGAGGAGAATTTTAAATCTGATTGGTTAAAGAAACAGACCCATTGCTAATATAGTCTAAGGTATAACGGCACTACTGATTATGAAGGCCCTGAGCAGATTAGATTGACATAAAAGCAAATTGAGGCTGAAATCTGATTGGACAAAAAATCTAACATCCACATATACGTACTGTAAGCAGTGCAGCCAAGAGAAATGCTACAAAATGAAGAGAATAAACTGTTGGGAATAAAATAATAATAATAATAATAATAATAATAATACAATTTTATGAAACAAATATTAGAATTGAGGTTGTAAATGTAGGTCAGTACTTCTTATAGTGTTTAGGTTAGCAGAGAAGGCCTTGCTGGCCCTGATGGCCAACCACTGCCCTAACTCCCTTACCAAAAACAGGGAAGAAACCCACACCCAGGCTAAAACACCAGAGTTGGACAGTAAATGACTGGTAAAAAGTTATGTGGATAAATTAATCCAAAGTTGACATTTCTGGCTCTAACAGAAAAACTTATGATAGACAAAGAATAGTACAGAAGATGTTAGCAAGCATGGAGGTGAAGGCTTCATGTTTTGGGGTTGTTTTGGAGCAGGGAAGGTTGGAGATTTAATCCCAGTGAAAGGAATACTAAACCAACATGGCTGCCATTCCATATTTTAGCGTTGAGCAATTTCATCTGGACTGTGGCAAATTGGAACCGACTTCACCATTCAACAAGACAATAAGTCGAAGTGAATGTCCAAGATCTGTAAGAGTTATTTAGAAAGCAAACAGTTGTCTGTAGTGTTATGTATAATGGAATGGCCTGCCCAATATTTATATATTTGTTAGGTCAAAGACAATCTTTGTTCCATATAAACAAAAGGAACATGTGTCTCTCCAAAAAACAAAAAAGACAAGGTGCTTCCAAACTTTTGACAGGCAGGTTACCTGTAAACTATTGATATGACATAAAAAAAAAATACATATGTTGAAAGTAACATATGTAAATATTAAAATAAACAAAGTCAAAGTCATCTCCAGATATACATGTTGTATATACAGTATTTAAAAGTAATTTTGATCTGTTTAATGTTTGGACCTTAAATATTTAAGGTATACTACATTCACACTATTAGGTCAAAGATACATATTAAAACATATAAAAGAGGAACAAAAACCACTTAAGCAACAAGAAAAGGTACAGTTCCATACCCTTTTTTCTGAGTCCATGTTGAATACTAAAAACATATTTATACCCAATTGAAGTTAAATTGAAAATACTATGTGTATTTTATTTACTGCAAATACTAATCACGGTAATGAAGCAAGCTTTTCTCTTCCATGACAGTACAGTGAAAGTAAACCCAGGGAAAGCTGGGAAATGTGGCACCCCACGCTGGTGGCCGAGGCTGTGTTTGCCATCGCTAACATCTTCAGCTCCCTGCGCCTCATCTCCCTCTTCACGGCCAATTCTCACCTTGGCCCTCTGCAAATCTCACTGGGCCGAATGCTTTTAGACATCCTCAAGTTCCTTTTCATCTACTGCCTGGTGCTGGTGGCTTTCGCTAACGGCCTCAACCAACTCTACTTCTACTACGACACCACAGGCATCGATAACTGCAAGGGCATCCGCTGCGAAAAGCAGAACAACGCTTTCTCAACGTTCGTTTGTGTATTCAATGCAAATAAATATGCTGGAGTTGGTGGTAACACTTTATTTTAATGAACACATAGTAGATGTTCTTGTTCTGTGTTCTGTTCTTGTTCTTGGTCTAGTAAAGTCCAAATCAGACGTAGGCATGTACATGTACTGTATGCGCCTTTTCATTATTGAAATTGGTAATATTAAATCCGGGTTTAGTGCTTTTGACATGGTAAGTAGTGATGATTTCAACTCTACTTTTTTCTACACTTTTTTAAAAACACATTTTAGTATAAATCGGACTAATGTCTTAAGTTGTGAATTTAATGAATTAATTTTTTTTTGTCATGCAGCAGCATTAAGCTGGTGGTTTAAAATACTAGAGTAACTACTATTTATACTAAACCTGTACTTATAAAAGGACCTGTTATAAAATGGGCATCGATTTTGCCTCCCTAGAAGGCAGGAGCTTTATGCAATTAAAAAGAAGCATTTGACATAATAGATAGATTAATAGAGTGTGTAACATAAGCTGTTTTCTATCTATCTATCTATCTATCTATCTATCTATCTATCTAT
>JAAIIK010000126.1:721808-743695 GCA_014706435.1 Silurus glanis
AAAAAAAACAAATATGGCTGGTATAAAATAGTGTTACAAAACAAATGAGACCACCCACTAAAAGAAAATCAAAGAAAGGCAGAATCTCAGGCCGGAACATCCACTCTCTGCTGGTGTGGTGGTGACGTTTGTTATGCACCACCTATTATTTCAAACCTTTTATTTCCTGCTAGTAGCATTATTGAAACAACACGATTGATGGAATATGTAGCCAATGAGTGCAGATCTCTAAAAATATATGGGAGGTTTGTAACCCAGCCATTAGGGTTGCACAAGCCAGTGCACTCTTAATGTCGGTTCCAAGCCCAGATAAATGGGGAGAGTTGCTTTAGGCAGGGAATCCAGTGTAAAACATGCCAAATCAAATATGCGGAACATGAATCAGAAATTCATACCGGATCGGTCGAGGCCGGGGTTGCACTACAATGCACTCTCACACTTTACGTACATTACTGATCAGTCATATAATCTGTATCCCTATTTAATACTCATACTGTATAGGTCTTGTATAGTCTGTTTTTGTCTTGTTTGTTTTTGTCTTGTATAGTCCAAGTTGAATGTATAGTTTTATTTATGTCTTTACTTTCACTAACAGCTGGAACCAAATTCCTTGTGTGTGTCAACACACTTGGCCAATAAACTTGATTCTTATTTTTGATTATGGAAGGATTATTGATATCAGTGCATTGTATATGCCAATAGGTTTTCCATCAGAGAACACAGTTGTTTTCTCCCAGATGCTTCTCAACATTAAATGTAACATTGCAATGGGTTGTATATTATTGGGACAATTAAATGTATTCACTTCACATCCAAGTTATTATGATTTTCCTATAACAGTAGGTTGCCACCTGTATATGCATTAATTGGGGGAGCTTCTAAATGTACAACCACTTACTGCTTATATACTGGTGGATTTTATGTAATTTCCTGTATTTCTAAAGTTGTCAATTACAAGGTCGCAATTAATTTGGCAATGTCCAGTGGAAAGACTGACAAATGTGAAGAACATTACTTATAATAGTGTTGTAATTGGTTATACTGTCTTTTTCCTCTACAGTGGCTCCCATTGACAATGTGTATGGAACACTTGGCCTGGTGAATGCAGTCACCACCCAGCAGTACTCGGCCTTGTCCAAGCTGAAAGAGGAGATTGAAGGAGCAGGATCTTACACGTTCTTTGCCCCTAGTAATGAAGCTTGGGATCTTTTAGATGTGGTAAATATCCCTCTTTACTAACTCTTGTTTAAACCCACACACTCTGCTTTTTAAAGCAGAACCAACTCTATATCTGTTTCCTTCAGTTATCAACCTGATATTCCCTGAATTAAATCATCCATTTACATTAAACTGATCCTTAAGTCGACCAGTCGGTTAGGTTAAATAAACGGTTATTAATATGCTTCCTTAACAATTATGCGTTTTAATGCATTCCAGGAAATACGGGGTGCTTTGGTGAGCAACGTCAACATTGAGCTGTACAATGCTCTGCATTACCACATGACTAACAAGCGTCTTCTCACTAAAGACCTGAAGAATGGACTCACCATCAAGTCAATGTACAACGACCTTACGCTCTTTATCAACCACTATTCCAATGGGGTAAGTATTTTGAAAGCTCTTAAAAAGGTTTCTTGAGATATGATGAAGCAAATTTATTCATTTATTTATTTGTATATTGAGTTTAAAGTGTTTTTTTTCTCCACTGTTGTTCAGGTGGTCACTGTCAACTGTGCCAGGATCATTCATGGGAACCAGGTGGCTACCAACGGAGTGGTGCATGTTATTGATCGTGTTATCACTGCTGTGGGAAACACTATTCAGGATGTGCTTGACGTTGATGACGATCTGTCTTCTCTGAACGTAAGTCACAATTAGCAGAAAAGTCTATATATTCTTTTAGAAAAGAAGGGGTTTTTAGATGGATTGATAACATTCTTCATCAAAGTCTTTCCCAATTTCTTTCCCATAAGGAACGCTTCAATTACTGTCTATTTAAATGTCTCTTAAGGCAGAAATCTAAATATACTGTATGAAATTTGATTTTTTTTATTTTATTTTAAAGAATAATACGTTCGAATGAGTAAAATGTTTGTCTTTGCTCTTGTTTCAGAATGTAGCTACTAATGCTGGTCTGTTGGAGCTGTTGGGCAAACCTGGCCACTACACCCTGTTTGCTCCCACCAATGATGCCTTTTCTAAGCTAGACAAGGAAGTGCTAGATAGGCTTATGGGTAACAAAGTTGCCCTCCAAGGTAAATTGGTAAATTCAAGTCACGAGTGCTTTTACATCTTTGGAAGTATTTTCTCAACAAAGCTTGGACATCCAAAGGCAAAATGTTGAGCTTACATGGCAGCCTTTAAGCAATGTGGTACTTTTTAATAAAGTGCAAGTCCAAGGAAAACTGCATGACGTCTCACACAGGACATTTTGCTGATTCGAGTGAACCAAGAGTGCTGATGTTACATCCATCCTTTTTTCATCCCCATTCAAAACAGATGGTGACACTGATCTGCTCTCTGCAGTGGGAATTCTCAGACAGTTTGAGAACAGCATTGAAACCAGACTTAAGTCTGCAATGACAATTAGATTGAGTTATTGTTTTATTTGAAACACCTTGGTGAGAAATGAAGTCATACACAGTTACTTATTTGAGTTGGACTTCAGAACTATTATTTTAGCTGTTGATCATGCAAAGCAATCTTTGCTTTTTATATACTCATCTCCTAATGTATTGCATGTGCAATGACGCGACTGTCCAAAGAAACGTTCTTTGCCCAAGTGGTGCAACGTAGCTCCAATGTAAACTGTAGGCCTGTAAGTTGCAAAGTGAGCAAAGCACGATGCCAAGTGCAATGAAGCAGGAAACAGCTGCCGGTTTTACAATCCATCAAATTTGGCACGGTCTGAATTCTTGCATTTTAAATGGTCCCACATCAGTCATTTGACAACCCTTTGAAATTGTCCTCCACTCGAAGGCGAATGGTGAGGGGGTTGTTGACAGGCATGTTCTCAAGGGGTCTAAGGGTTCTTAAGGAGACTCTGGTTCATTATATGGTGCATTTACTACCTGGCACAGACATACAGCTTACATAATAGTGCGTTTCGGTGGTTTGTGTTTGGAAGACAGACAAAATCTAGAAGACAACTACTAGAAACAGTCCATGATGTTATATATTTAACCACAAATGGAGAGTGTAGGGGAAAATCACTGGAAAAAAGACAACACTGTACACTTTCAACACTGTATTCATAGTGTATGAATTCTAGACTGACACTTCGTCATCCTCAATTGCATCACTCAAGTCCACGATTAGTCTCAACTAGATATGTGCTTGAGAAATGTGACTGGTTCCCTTGTGGTCCCATTAAAGCACAAACCTCATGCAAGTCATGCATGTTTGATTTTCTCTGAATGTCCTAGGAAAACCTATCCATCATTAGGTTCTTAATATCAATTATTTGGTATTACAGCAATAACACAACACCAAACATGTCTTCAAACGCATTTCCATTCTTTTTCACAGCCCTGTTCAATTATCACCTCTTGGACTCAGTCCAGTGCTCAGAAGCTATCATGAGCGGCACCTCATACGAGACCGTGGAGGGCAGCAACATTGAAATTGGCTGTGATGGAGAGAGCCTCACTGTTAATGGGGTCAAGATGGTGCTCAAGAAGGACATTGTCACCAGTAATGGAGTTATTCACCTGATTGACCAGGTGCTCATTCCAAACTCAGGTTAGCCGCATCTAATTTATCTTGTTCGAAATTTGTCATTTTTAAATAAGTAAACCAACCGGGAAACTGGATGTCATAAACTCAACATGTCATAAAAATCCTGGTTGGGACTTTTTCCTACAAGCTAAGCAGGTGATGGAGCTGGTTGGCCAGTCACAGTCCACCTTCGGCGACATGGTGTCAGAACTGGGTCTGTCAGCAGCCATGAGAGGGGAAGCCGAGTACACGCTGCTGGCTCCCCCCAACGTCGTCTTCAGTGGTATGTTCCTCCAAATAAATTCCTTAAGTCACTTTTGGCAGGATTTGAACGTGTCATCTGTGTTTTCTCACTGACTTATTAGTTTAATGTTCTTCTTAAATCTTCAAATTTTTGGCCCACTGAATTTTATTCATTCACTCCAATTGCTGCTACTCATAATAAAGTGTGTACATTTTTATTTCGGCAGGGATGTGGAAAACGTTCCTCCATTACCAAGAATTTTGTTGATGGTATAAGGTTGTATAATGAGAAGGCTCTAAGTCAAATTGGCAATATTTATTTTTTTGTTCTGGGTAGTGTTTATCCATATTATTCTACATTGATTTACTGGTATTAAAATGAATTGGAAAAGAAGAACTAATAATGCATGTTGTACATTTATTCTTTATCATTTAGACCATTATTTGAAATCAAATCACATGCTTTTGGATATCACTGAAAGGATTAAAGGATGCCCAAAATCAGCCAAGTGAATACAAAGATAGCAAAATAATTGAAATTCTATCTTGTAGAAGTGAATGTACATTTTTCAATGGACATAATTGGTCATCTCAAATATGATACATTTTTGGTTGTTTATAGTAAGATTTTAGATTACACAATGTCTTTCCCTCAGAATAAACCTATAGACCTCCCAAGTGGTGCTGTATACTGTATGCCTGTGGTTAAGTTCAGCTCTTTCTTAGGAATGTACAGGATATCTGATTATGAATGTGTAGAAACATTACTGCATGTCCTAAAATGGCAACGTATCTCGTTAATGGAGCAGATAAATAAAAAGGATGAGGCTCCATGCAACAGATTAGGAACATGCATATTAAAGAAAAAAAAAACAAGGGAAGGGGTAAAATATACTCATTCATCAATACACTTACAATTTGTGGATTTAAGTATATATATGACTATCGAACCTATATCATTTTATTGCAATTTTATTTAGCCAAATATTTTTTACTGTAAAACAAATGCAGATCGATTTTAAAAAACACAATTCAATAACAAACAAAAACTCCTGTAAAATTAAATAATTGGTGCAATAGAACTAGAATTATTGAATCAAATAAATATTTACATTTCCAACAACCAAAAATAGTTTGCAAAAGACTGTATGCATCCAATAAGAGTGTCCGGTACAATGAAATACATTTCCTGAAACTCAGCTTTTTTTCTTGCTGATGCTTACCATAGACGAGATCATGGCAATGGACCAGGATGACATGAGAGTTCTTTTGGAAAACCACATCCTAAAGAACAAGATTGTGTTGAGTCAGCTGTTTAATGGCCAACGTCTAGAGACCCTTGGAGGAAAGTTCCTTCGGGTGTTCGTCTACCGCACAGTGAGTTTCTAAACCAACCACAGCACAGTAATGGAGAAAATTTTTAAAAAACGTTCTCACTTTTAATATGCTTTAGCAGATATAATACCTTGAGGATTGTATTGAATTCATTGTTGTATTTAGTACTTGTAAAAAAAAAATCCATACTTGACCTGGTCAACCTATTTGCATATTCTGATTTAACTTCATTATAAATCTAAACCATTATGTTCTTTATAAAATAAATAATAATCTGCAATTAAACTTAATATTTAAGAAAATTAACTAGAACAAGCAACCAGTCATATCTCAGTCATATAGTACTTTATGAAATGCATAAGCAATCAAGTCAACAAACTTCAGAAATGTGTTATATAACCATGTGCCTATATTCCATGTTTTTTGCATTTTGTATCTTGAAAGGCTGTCTGCATTGAGAATTCCTGCATGATTCGAGGAAGCAAAGAGGGAATTAACGGTGCTCTCCATCTCATAAGGACTCTGATCAAACCAGCTGAATTCAACATGTACAAAGTGCTGAGTGAAAATGGAAACTTCAAGTAAGAGACATATAAATAAATGAGATACTTTTACTAGTTAAGGATTTGAATTAATCTCTAAACAGAGACGTTAAAAAATATTTACACATAGGCAACCATCGCAACCCTGGTCAGAGTTTTTCATCCCAAATGGAGTTGGATTTGGAATGAGATTGTTGGTGTTAAAAGAATTTTAATGGATGGCGGTTTATTGAGCTAGTTAAAAAATTGTCCAAACCACCAAGGTCTTGTTTCGAAACAAAGTAAATGGAATGAGGTCTAATACATTTCAACAAGCGAAGGGAAACAATAGGGAATATAGACAGCATCTGCAATGGTGGAAGGTTTAAGTATTTTGCAAAGATTGTAAAAAGCAAAAGTGATTATGAAGTTGATAACTGTTCTACCTGGTGAACTGAAAACCGCAAAGAAATGCATTTCATTTTTCCAATACCAATATTTAAGGGGAAGTTTCTGGTAATAAATTGTATCCAGAACTCATGAGTCGTGAAATAATATACCAAGTAAGTGGGACAGAATGTAAACACATTAAGAAGGTGCCCACTGTGTTCATAGCTTTAACAAGATTACTTTTAATTTTTTTTCTACTCTTCCTGGCTAAAATAGTAATAAAAAAAACCAGTAAAAACAGTAAAAAAAAAAAAAAAAAACAGCAAAAATTAAGACAAGAATTCATAAACCGGTATTTTTTAATAACATGTCCTCAATGAGAACTGTCAGGTGCTGTATAGCATTTTGGTATTTAAACCCCTAGTGGGTTTCATGTCAGTCATGATGTTTTAATATGATATGGTTCTTGTTATAATCTGACAGCTTCAGAAAAATATCTGCCCGGAGGAAAATTACTGTGATATGCGTAGCCTCAGGGGCTCTAAATTGTAAAGGAAAAAAATGATGTGAGACAATAAAGGGTCTATACTTGCCCGTCTGCCATGTTGAATGTCAGTCCTTATCTCGGATTGAATTTCAGAAAGTGCTCAGACTGAGGCAGTTTTAGAAGTGTCTTTGGTGGTTACACTAGGGGGTGCTATACAGTTTTAAAAATGGGCGTTTCGAATGTATATTAAAAGGAATAATTCTCCAAATGAAGCAATTTATACAATTGAAATAGTGAGAATTTTTATCTAGATTTAAAGTGGTGACCTCGATGCTTGCAGGATCTTTTTGAATCTGATGGAAGCAGCTGGTCTGACTGAATTGCTGACGCAGGAGGGCGAATTCACTCTGTTTGTGCCAAGTGATGAGGCTCTTGCTGGTCTCACTGAGAGAGATATCAACATTCTGAAGGGTAAGTCTTAGAAGTTTTCTCTCATGCATGATATCTATATTTCAATGGTTTCCAATGATTGATCTACAGGACCTGCAATGCATCTGGTGTGTCAATTATCTTAAAATAAGTACGACAGAACCAGAGTACATACCATACTCATCACTTCTCTTTTCTTTGTTCAGGTGATCCTAATGCCCTCAGAGCCATCCTGCTCTACCACTTCAGCAAAGGCATTTTCATTGGCGGAGGTTTGGAGTCCGGAGTCACTAATCTGCTCAAATCTCTCCAAGGCAGTAACCTCAAAGTCTTGCATGTAAGTGTTTAAAAAACGTTGACAGTTTTCTCTTCACAGGTTCGTTCTTTCCAAGTCCGGCTTTTCAGATCTTTATGAAAATCCGGTGTCAATCACATTTTAAAGCATCACCTGTTTTTATTTCTGCAGGCTTTACTGAAGGCGTATGAATAGATTTATTTGAAATGAATGAGGTTCAAAAGTTTACCAAGTCTGTATGTTTTATGGGTGGGAGACGAGTGCTTGACCTTACATGCCAACACTACTTCACACAACATGCTACTTTAGACTGCTGTTTCTACTTGCTTAGCTTTGCGTCCTTTCCCTGGGTTACAAAAGAATGAAAGCCTACAGTATGTTGCATTAGTTTAAACAATGGATCTATTCAAATAATCGAGAATTCCTTTCAAAACAAAGTGCAAAGATCTTTTCTAGTTTCACATTTAACATCTTTTGCACTGATTTAATTTATACTCATTTCCAGGGGGCTGACGGTATGCGGGTGGACTCTGTGCAAATTCCAGAATCTGACCTTATGGCTTCAAATGGAGTCATTCATGTCACCAAGAGCCTTCTGTACCCTGCAGGTGTGGAAGCCAATACTCCAAGCTACATAATACTAAATACAGTAGCATTTAAAAAATAAACAAAGGCTTCAGAAAGCTTTTAAACAACAATCTTTTAACTAAATCCTCATTCCATCTAAACCACTTTTTGCAGATGTTCCAGTTGGAAGCCAGGAATTCCTTTCCCTCCTAAGACGGTTCATCAGGTACATCCAGATCAAGGTATCAAATTATATTGGGTAAAACTAAAAACATTAAATATGAGCTCATATGGAAATTTTTTATAGACAATAAATCATTAGGTTATTGTGTGGTTATAGGAAAATAATCAACAAATGGAGTGGTGTGATATGGACCAATTGTCATCACAGCTAAATAATTCTCAATAAGAGCAATAAGCATATCTCTAATTGCTATTAATATAAAATGTTTGCGTATTATATTAAAGGAAAGAAGCTTACAGCTTTACATTTACTATTTGCAAAAATATTGACACTTTGTAAGAAAAATACTAAAAGAATCATTTTAATGTTAACTTTATTACATTGACAATCAGAATGTATGCTCCAATTATAAATACAGTAGATATTTTGCAGGGTATGTAGAGCAATACATTGTATATGCATTTATTATGTGTTATAAAACATACATTAGAATTTATAAAGTCTAAACATGAATATGGAGCTATACTGTAGCAATTATACACAGTATAAACTAATATAAACTGCAATTAATAGTTTTGCATTCAAGTACCCATCAGTGAACAGTTGAGATCCTCAACAATGATGGAACTATAATGAATAGATATTTACCCAATTTAGGATGGGTTCTCTTTTGAGTCTGGTTCCTCTTAAGGTTTCACCAGATTCTTCCCTGAGATGGTATAAGGAGATTCTTCCAACATTTATTACTCTCAAATTGTTATGTTCATTGTTGAAAATTAGATATCACCAAGCGACAATCAAAACAAGTTAAAAACAGAGTGTGCTTTACTCTGATTGGTGGATTTTTGCGTGTTTGACTAGTTAACTTCTTATCCTCTTATAAAAAAAAGATTTGATACAATTCGATTCAATTTTGTCTTTGCACATGTTGTGGTACAAGGCAAAACAAATACAGTTAGCATCTAACCAGAAGTGCATTGGTAGCAGTGTAATATATTTAAATATGGAAAGGAACGACTGATGAAGAGGAAGATATTTGACTTTGAAATATAGTGAAGTTAAAGTAAAAGTCTCCCCAAATGGAAATACTTCAGTAAAGTACAAATACGTAAAAAAAAACTAATTATGAACAGTAACGAATTACATTTTCCTTGTTACTGTCCACCGCTGTTACATTATTATAACACTGCTATTATTATACCACTGCTCTGTTTTGATGTTTAGCATCAAGTATTTAAATGCAAAGCAATATAAAAATGTTTATAGATTGATTGATTGCAGTGTGATTACACATGAATATATTCTTTCTTTTTACACAGTTTGTATCAGGCTACAAATTTCAGGAGATTCCACTGACATTCATGAGTAAGTTTTATTATACAAATTTCACATTGTATTAAAATGTTGGTTAATATGGCAATTTTGGTGATTTGATGCCTTACTTTGATTCTTTTTCAGAGAGAATTGTCACAGGTATTGAACACTGCTGATCATCATTCAAGCATGAATTAATGCAAAGTATGCATTAGATGGGAAGTTCTTATTTGTGTCACTTACACAAATGCCTTTGCAGTTCATGGACAACCCTCGGTATCTACAGTTACCCGTTTCGTCGAAGGAGACCCAAGACAGACCCACATCACCAGGTTTAGCGAAGGTGACCCGACCCTTACCAAGGTTACAAGAGTCATTCAGGGAGGCCCAACCGTAACCAAGTTCACAAAGGTTGTTCAGGGACAGCCAGCCCTAACCAAGGTTACAAGGGTCATCGAAGGGGACCCAAGTCTCACCAAGGTCACAAGAGTCATCGAAGGTGACCCAAGTTTCACTAAAGTCACAAGGGTCATCGAAGGTGACCCAAGTCTCACTAAAGTCACAAGGGTTATTCAGGGAGACCCGAGCATCACCAAGGTTACACGGGTAATTGAAGGGATTCCATCTCTTACCAAAGTGACCAGAGTTATGGAAGGTAATATTCCTTTTTTTCTTGTTTAAAGATTTTTTTTTTTTCATCAAATTAACAAATAATCACAAACAGACTTACAAGGTTTAAACAATCATTGTATTCATGTATATACAGTATGTTGATTCATCACTTTTTATTTTATGCTGTTTAACAAAGTTGCTGTTTTACAATTGCAGACATTCAGAAATATGCAGGAAAGACAAAGTTCACAATGAGATTGACATTTTTTAATAATGACTAGATGTTGAAAATGCACAAATGTAGCATGTGGCAAATCTTTCACTAATGCAACTCAAGTCATTGCAGCTTGACGGCTTTCCTTATGTAACAACAACTTTGTTTTTGTAGTGTACAACTCTATGGCTATTCCTATTTGTCTTCTTTTATAGATGATTTTAATTGTTTTACTCCTGCCAGGTTTAAACAGTACCTAAATAGCTGAATCAATAAATCAAATCATTAAATTAATCAATCAATGATTATTTAAACTTGTAATGTGTAATATTGTGTAATCAGTTAATAAAACTGGAGTGACTCTTTGCCAAATATAAGTCTTAGAAAATATAAATTTCTGCAAACTCATGAGCACGTATAGGATGCAAACGTTTTAAATAATTCAATTTGGATGAATACTACACTCCTTCATTTGAACTCTCTTTCAAACTCATTTGTATCCAGTATGATAAATATGGCCTTTGGGTAATATTCATATAACATAGATTAAAGTGGAAAAATGGTGAATAAAAAAATCCGACCCCTTTTCATAATGGTCCAAAATGCCGAAATTGTTCATATGCTCTCATATAACTATTCAAACTGTCGATCAGACGCAAGTTATAACATAACATTCAAAACTCAACTCAAGACTTTATACTTTTTCTGCATCAGCGTTCAGCGTGCTTTTGGTGTTCTACGGGAACGTGGAAGCAATTAACCATGCTCAAATGTTCTGCATCAACAGGTCCTGAGATCTTTTTCAGCAACATTGGCGAAATGGAGCAGAATGGTAGTGCGCTATACTGAGCAAAACCTTTTTGATGCATGCATTTAGTGGGGTTACAGCTACAAATATAAAGAAATATCCAATCTTTCTGCTGTTTCCCTCTTATAAACTCCCCCCCCCCCTTAAAATCCCAGCATACAGATTTACCATTTTGCCTCTTTTAATGACATACTTTCCTAAGTGTTATTACAGTTATTAAATATTATCAATATTATATATTATATTATATATATTTACACATACACTACAACATGATAGTATGCTGTGTGGCCAATCCATGGATAATAAGCTGAGACTTTAAGGGGTTAAACAACTTTATTATTTCTTTAGACTCCTCCTGCACAACCTGGTGTTCAATTCATAGTTATTATAGTATAATAAGAGAATTTGTTTCAATTCACAAAATAGAGCAGCAAATTTGTGCTACTATGACCTGAATCCCAAATCTTAACCATTCATAAATATTAAAATTCCTATGAATTGAACTCCTGATTTTTTATTTTTTTATTTTTTTTTGGGTTCTGAACTAAAAAAAAAAAAAGAATGGATGCAGTTAACCAAGATTTCTCCCTTCTTTCCTTTCTCAGATTCTCTTAAAGTCCCTTTTACTTTGAAAACTTCTAACCTGCAGGGAAGTGGTAGCTCAGTGGTTAAGACCCTCAGATGGTCTTCTTATCAGAGTATCAGGGGTTCCAATTCCACCACCACCAATCTACCACTGTTGGGCCCCTGAGCAAGGCCCTTAACCCTCAACTGCTCAGTGTATAGCTGAGATTATTGTGAGCCTGGACAAGGGTGTCTTCCGAAATGCAGCAAATGCAAACGTTTCATACATAACTTCATGTTTAACAACTCTGAATTATTCCTTACAGGGCAACAGACAGAGTACTACAATGTGGACACGGACGCTGAGAAATTTACCCAAACTATTCAAGGTAAGATTCGAATAAACCCTTCTGGTTTTTCACAATATGTCACAAATTTCTGTAACAAACCATAATATTGGATTTATTTCATTACAGAAGGAAAACGAGTGCCAGGAAGGCGTGTGCCAAGTAAGGCCTTTGACTCTATAATTTTACTAGATCTTGTATTTAAAGACATTGGAGAGCCTTATGTTCTGACAGTGTAGTGATGATGGTAACTTTAAAAAATAATGGAAAAAAACGTATGCTAGTTTCATGAATGGCAGGTTAAATGCAGCCTTTGGCTTTTTATGTCTACTTGTGAACAAGGTCTATGAATCATATTAAATATCAATGCCACCAATATATTGTTTTAAGCTAAGCATGCACACACACACACACACACACACACACACACACACACACACACACACACACACTTATGTCATTTCCTCCCTCTGTGTTTTCCAGCTGGAATCAGAAGGAGAACCAGGATGACCAGCCAGCCCAAGACTCAGTGAAATGGGAAAAAACAAATGGACCCTTCAATGTTTAAAAGAAATCAGGGGTTCAAGTGGGGAAAAGTGGTCTCTCTTTGTAAGAGCCTTTTGGATGAGTCCAACTAGAGCTTGGTTTAAACCAAAAAGAGATAAATTTACATTGACAATCAGTGTTTGTGTTTTGTTCATTAGCACATCCAGAGAGGAATTTCAAAATTAAACTGTCCCTTTGTATGTACATATTTTTTTAATAGTTTTTTTTTTTTTATCATTTTGATTTTGTAGAGGCTTACACTAGGAACAGACTGTTACTGAAAAAGTCCAGTGGGGGAAAAAAATGTCAAGGCAACATGTGGAAATTGCACACATCTGCATATTTTTTTTAAACATTAAATTCCATTCAGTAGATCTGTTTCGGAGAATATATCAGAGCGTATGGTTAACTCCTTAAACCGAGAAGGAACATGAATTCAGATTTTGTTTTAGGGTTATGGTTGTAGTTCTGCATGGCGAAAGATTTCATGGTGCTCATGTTCAGTATTTGTTTCTTTCGAAAAATAATAAAAGACTGCAAGATTTTGGTTAAAAAAAAAAATGAAGCCTCCATGGATCTTTTTTTTTTACATCACAGCTTAGTAGTTTAATCTTTTCTCTTCTTGGTTATATCATCTAAATAAGACTTATGTACAGTGGTGTGAAAAGTTTACACACCCCTGTTAAAATTGCCTTGAATGAAACAAAGGTAAAATCATGCCAGATCTTAGCAAGTAGGATAAAGGACCTAGTAACCAGCAATATTCAAATGAAAAACATATAAACATGTTTTATATAATGGGGGGGGGGGGTGTTGTGAAGTGTTATTTACTCCATAACTGACCCTTAAAAGCTTCCAGATTATTCATGATTTTGTCATTTTAATTCCACACTTCTATGCATAACCCTCTTCAAATTAGGTAGGTTTTTGCCAGAATTTAGATTTTTGCCAGGTTTCCACATTTTTGATGATCTCATTAGCCATTGATTTCTATGCTTGGATTTGTACATTGGGCTGCTCTCATCCAGAAACATAAAACTTATCTTCACCTTCAGCTGTCTAACAAAAACCAGCATTTGCCAAAAAGATTTATTTTTGTAAAAATTAATTATTCTATCTACACTATATTGCCAAAAGTATCAGGTCACCTGGTCATAAGTATGGTATGTGATTTTTGAACATACGAAAGTTAGGTGATGTGGAGGTCTGGGGTGCAGTCAGCGTTCCAATTCATTCCAAATGTTTCAGTAGGGATGAGATCAGAGCTCTATAGAGGGCCACTCAAGATCTTCATCTCCAAAGCATGTAAACCAGATCTTCAAGGAGCTCACTTTTTGCACAGGGGCATCGCCATTCTGGAACAGGTTTGGGTTTCCAAGTTCAAGTAAATGCAAAATTTCATTATAGCGCATCTAAAGACGTCCTGTAAAATTTAGTGCCTTCAGATTTGTGGTAACAGTTTAGAAAAGAACCACATATAGCAGGAAAGGTCAAGTGTCCCAATACTTTTGAAAATATAGTGTATCTAGACTACAGTCCTAATCCCAGCTAAAAAGAAGTAGCATGATTCTAAAACCACCCTGCTTTGGATAGGGTGTTATTTGGCTGATAGTTGTCTTGTTTTTTTTTTTTGTCTATTAGATTTATTTTTGAGGCATTTAAGATTTATGCTTCAAAAAAATCTACTTTTCATAAGGAAACACAAGCCATTTAGGCGTTGATACATGCAGAGAGTAGCCAGTGTCTGCTTCTTGACTGCCTCTTGACAGCCTTGACATCCTCTGCCTTACTTGTTTTTTTTTTTTTTTTGTTCTTTTATTAGTTTTAAAAGAATTAATCAGTTCTTGTCAGGGTGCGAGTGTCAGGGCAGCTCGCTCGGGCTTTATTGACAAGAGTGAGTGAGAGAGATATACATCAGCACACACGCACACGCGCACAAACACACACACACACACGCACTCACGCACACACAAGTCCTTTAAGAGAATCCGAGGTGCGCTTGGGGAGAAGCGTAGCGGATCGGAGATGCGCGGAGGAGAAGCGCAGCCGGTACCGGATAGCGGAGCCCGAATGGAACGGTAAACAAAGAACCCATACATTCAGCCGTACGTAGAGTCCAACACATGCAATAACGAACGGGGAGTGAATGTGAGTGAGGGGTTTATGTAGGAGCGGGGTGGAGTGATGATGAGCTTCAGGTTTGCATAGTTAAGCCTGGAGCTCCAGAGAGAGCGGAGGCATGAGAGACAACGAGCCCCAGGTGTGCATGGTTAAACCTGGAGCTCCAGGGGGGGCGTAGGCATGAGCGCCACAAAAGGGGGGCGTGGCAGGTGGATCCCTGACAGTTCTCACATGATTTACCATATATTCATTTTTAGATAGACATTTAAAAGTAGATAAATAAACACACAAGCAAATGAAAACTATTTAATGATGATTTATGGATGAATGATTTGGGGAGACTTATGCACTATAATGTCTGGATAATAAAAATAAATTAGCATTCTTTTAATCTTAAATTTATTTATATCTAATATTAATTTGAAATTCCTGGGTTGCTTTTCTCTATTCTTCACATTTACACTGACATCTTCCTGAGAATGTAAGCACTGCTCTAGGCTAAAGCTCAATATGATGATCAATTAGTTCTTTGATCACTCAACAGATGATAAAAAAAACATCTTGGAGCAAAACGGCATGAAGCGGCAAAACTCTTGGCACTGAAACTGAATATTTCTGTCAACAGCGTATTCTCTAGTACCTTTCCTCTTATCTCATCTCTTATGATGAGACCCCAGGCTAGAAGACTCATGACATTTGTGAAAGTCGTGGTAGTCAAGGTAGTAAAGAGTAGGAGATTTTTTTTGAGGCTGTCATTCAGTAGTGTGACCAGCTGTCATGGCATTTACAAAAGCTTGTGTAGGACCCTGGAACTTTGGAACCCAGGGTCCCCGGGTCAGACCTTTACGGATTTTGTATAGAAACTCTGCATTTTAACAGTTTACCTGAATAACATGCAACTTTTGTCTAATATCTCACTACCTCAGCCCCCACCTCATGCACCCAAACACCAAAAAAAAAAAAAAAAGATGACAATCTGAATATAAATATGGAATGACTGACAGTGGTCAATGTGTTTTAAACCCCCTGTAAACCCACCTTAGTCAGTGTGGTTGAATTGACAGAATATATTAAATATTAATGTTAAAACATAATAAAACAATAATATTATTGAAGGGTACATTTCTGATAGTGGTCAGCACCTAGTTTAACTTAGCTTCATATATTATTGCATTATCATGTATTATTTATTTTTTGCATTAGCATCAACATAACACAATCCATAGCTTTACCATAATTTATCAGGGTCTGTCTTTGTCATTTTTCCTGTTTATTTGAAGTTGTGTTTTACAATTCTTCTGTGTATTCATCAAACCCATGCTTGGGTGTCTTTTAGTGTCCTGGAGTGTCCTTTGTTAAATACTATCCACGTATGTTTCCTCCCACCCCCCTAAATCATTGCATAAGGTAGACTAACTACACTAAATTACCCCTAATTCTGAAAGAATGTGTGAATGTGTGAGTTTACGGTGCCCTGAGGTGGACCAACATCTCATCCAGGCTGTATTTTTTGGCTCACTGCCAGTGTTTTTGGGAAAGGATCTGGCTCTATCATAACCCTGAACAGGAAGAAGTACTTACTGAAGATAAATTGATGAACAACTGTGTTATTCTTGTGTGTTTCTTGCACTGGTTCTCAAAATAGAGGCTGTACAGCATAACCTGGGGGTCTGTCAAGTTTGTCAGGTAACATGGTTGGAACGGACACTCGGGTATTATCAAATTCATTGCAATTATTATTGAGTGCTTATAGATATTAACCAATAAAACAAACCACTTTAATTAAATGGGTTTAATCCAAAATGCAATAACATTGCTGTTCTGAAAATGAAGCTGCATCAGCCAAGTTCACTTCTATGCTAGATTTTATTCATGTGGTCACATCTGCACCACACACTAATCAGAGAGGGGGGTTTTCTTTTCTTTTTCTTTTTGTTCTTTTTTTATGAATACTTTATTGATCCCACAGGGAAATTATATCTTCGCATAGTCCAGTGATGTTGGAAGCTGGGGTCAGATTTCAGGGTCCGCCATGTTACGGCACCCCTGGAACACAGAGGTTTAAGGGTCTTGTTTAAGAGCCCCAAAAAGTGGCAGCTTGGTGACACTGGGGTTTAAACCCCTGACCTACCAATCAGTCACCCAGAGCCTTAAGCACTAAGCTACAGTACCATTCCCAACTACCACAGATTTTTGATAAAAAAAGATTTGCATGATTGCATTTTAGAGACTAACCAGTCTCCTCAGTAAAATTCGACGTTGCTGCATTAATTAATAAATAACAAAAAGGTCTGATTTAGTAAACATAATACTGTGCAGACTTTGCCAATTGGTAAAATCACATAAATAACCCAAAATTCTCCACTTGGATATGGAAGTGCACTGCACATGGAATGAACCATTTAGCCTTTACACCACATGTAGTGCACCACAGTGAGTGGTCTGGGATTTAACCTTTGCTTTATGTGGTTGTCGTTAACCTTGTATGAACAGCTGCATTAGCGTCATGCTGACAGATGTGGCTTTTCATGCTGGAATGAAGATGGTGTTGTGGTAATGTTGAACATAGTAAAGGAAGAGTTGGGTAGTTTCATATTTTTTTCTTATCTGTTGCACTTTGCTTTCAATTGTAGTCATTGCTAAATTCCATTCGCTGCCTAGTTTAGACTTTTTGTTTTATAGCTATAAGTAAGGAAATGTCAAGGCTGGCATGTGCTTCCTTTGATGGAGAAGACTCACTAAAGAATCCAGTCAACCCATGCTTTCTGTTGCTCATGTATCACACAACAGCTGAACAAATGGCCTGCATATACGAAATAAGGGTGTAAGATCTGTGGGAACTTTACTGACAGCAACTGACTTTACAACCCAGGAATCACCAAGGTCCAAGCTGGGGTTTATGGAAGTGGTGGCTCAGTGTTTTTCCAGTGAAATTGATCAGAAGGTCTTTAGGTCAGATTCCAGTACCATTAAGGGTTATAACCCTCAACCTATCAACTGTTTTAAAAATTAAGGTAAACCTGTTTGGATAAGTACCAAATGTTGTAAATATAAAGAAGTTAGAACAGCGGTCCTCAACCTTTTTTGCGCCACGGACCGGTTTAATGTCAGACAATATTTTCACCGACCGGCCTTTAAGGTGCGGCGGATAAATACAACAAAATAAAATGATATGACCGGCTTAAAACTGTTTTTTGTTCATTTTGCTAGCTTGGGTTTTCGATTTAGCTGTAATGTTTATGTGTTAGCGGCCGGAGCAGCCCCTTTAAGAAGGTAGCCGGATGGAGGTAAGTCATGGGACTGAGGCAAACAACTTGACATGCATCAAGAGTGAATCATAGACAGATGTGGTGGCGAGAATCCGGGAATTTTCCAAAATAAAACCGTTCAGAATCAGAAAATAAATAAAACTGAAATAATTTATATTACTGTATGTATTCTTTCTGTGCGGCCCGGTACCAATCGTTCCTTTTTATTTCTAAGTGGATAAAAACTCAACTGGTCAATCATGCAGCAAGCCACCAATCAGGGTAGAGCGTGCGCTCTGTTTTAAACTTGTTTTGATTGCCGCTTGGCAGTAGCGGATTTAGATGACGTAGGCAGTCGACATAGGCGGCAACTTGCCGTGTGGCGTCATGGGGCCTCCACGCAAAAGAAAAAATTGCCCGTTTTTGCATGGTCGCTCTGATTATTATATCATGTCACGGTCAAAGAACCTGGTCGGGACTGGGAGTGTGCACCCACCGGCCGGGGAAGTTCCCTCACTCATACACTCCAGAAAGGAGTGGCGGGGGGGGAGGGGTAACGTCAGCACAGAAAACACGTCAGTAAAGGAAACAGAACTTTATGGATGACAGAAATGTCTAAACTCTCCGGAGCTCAAATCAGAAAAAAAGGAAAATAAGTAGGGGGAAATGTGCAAAAGATAAAGGTGTGTTTGCAGCTCTATCACTCATCTTGTTATGAGGATAGTATAAGCTAATGCATTTAATGAAATAAGTCTAATACGTGTATCACTTAGGTTATACTGTGTTGCCTGCTATGCTTTGGGCATAAATATTTCTTTTAACTTGCATAACATTATAATTTATAGTATGTAGTTTATCATAATGTGTGTAGCAACAAAGCAATTACAACCTAACCAGTCTAGTTGGATTGTAGTTAAACAAGCACTTTTTGATTTGGTTACCTTTAATTGAGGTGATGTCATAGATTTTAGATCTTTTAGATCATTTAAAAGACATATATTATAAGGATATAGATGTTGTATGTGTCTAATGGCTACAATTAGCCAAGAATTTGTCTTGTTCTTGGCTCTGAGAGTTTGATAAATTGTGCACAATGACGTGTATAATTAATTGTGCAATAAATGCATTTAGGGTGATATTTAGACATGAAAAAGACTGCTCTGAAAATATGTCTTACTCATCCAGTGATGGTAGCTGAAGCTTTTTTTTAAGCTGAAACTAATCAATGGGGGAAACGTTGGGTCATGGCGTGGTTCACCCAGGACATCTTTCAAGCTAGAACCGCCATTGCCGAATGGTGGTGTCTCCTTAGCATGAACATACGGTTCAGCATCAGTTCAACATCAAGCAGAACATTTAGAGAGGAATAAATGATGGAAGAAACTCCTGACTCCAACTTGCCACAACATCCATGGGAATATTTGCGCGAATAGATAAAAAGAAGCTTTTGGGCTCATGATAATTTATTAGATATCAGTGTCCTATTGATTGATTGGTGTAGAGTAACATTAATGAGTTTATTTACATAAACTGAGTTGATTAAGCAAAGAGTCTTGTTACAAAAAAATTATCATAGCCTTAATAACATTAATATAGCCATAATAAATTAGTACTTTGGATACTTAAGTACATTTAAAGGCAAATACTTTTGTACTTTTACCCAAGTGAAAGTTAAAAGGGAGCACTTTTACTGGGGTATTATTTTACTTACTGTATCTTTACTTTTACTCAAGAACATGCTTTGTGTACTTGGTCCACCACTCTACATAAGTAATACTGCACATAATCGACAGAAGTAAGATGGTAATGCCCAAAAATTAACACATTTGTGATTATTGATAATTGTCAGTGAGTCGGGTGTGTGACTGGAGACTGTATTAGAGGACCCAAATGCAGGATGCTACAGGGGTATGGAGAAAACGGGCTTTAATATAAAAAGGTAGCAAGCAGAGCAATAGGACAAAGAAAATAACAAAGTCCCACAAATAATCCAGGTTCTTAACACAGGCAAACAGGGCAATGCAGGCAGAGACAAAACCAAATCCAGAAACAGAGGCAATCCGGCAATCAGAGCAACATAGGCAGAGCAAAAACACAAAAGCTCAAAGAGTCTAGAGTTCAAACCACAAAACAGAGTCAGAGCAGGTCTCAGGATCAGGATCAAGAACAGGAACAGGGTCAAGAACAGGTTTAAGGTCAGGAACAGGGTCAGGAACAGGATCAGGGGCAGGAACAGGGTTAGGGTCAGGAACAGGAACAGCAAGAATATTCTCAGGGACTAAGGAAGCCGGTGAAATATACTGGCCCCAAGCTAAACTCTAGATGTCCTTGTATACCAGGAGGCGCGGGAAAAAAACAGCAAGATGGCCGCCAACCCGGAAGTGCGCCCCACAAAACAGGAAGTGCGTGCCGTGTGCCCGAATGATCCCTACAGAAAATGCAGTTTGTTTATTTATTTAATTTATTACCTATTGATATGATTCATAGGTTCATGTAGAACAAGAAGCTTTTCCGAATTGCATATTCATAAACCTGGATGTTTAATAGCGTCAAAAGTGGAGTAATGTTTGTTAACTCTCAACTACTGGCTTCCTTGACTTACTGCCATTTCATTTAAAGACTCAACGCTTGAAAAAGTTTTGACCCCACATCTTATTTGTAATGTAAGTAAATTCAACTAAATACGAATATAATACTATAAGTAGTTACTTACTCCCATTAATAACAAGGAGCTACATTCTGCTGACAAATGCCTTCTTTTCTTCCTTTGCTTGTACTTTACTCATTATTTGCTTATTTAGACCATGCCTTGGTTGTGGCCGCTCAGACACAATACAGCTGGTGTTCATTTGCAGTAGGCAAGAATGGTTACAGATTTTATTACACTTCTGAAGTTGTGCACAAACTCCCCAGTGTGCAAAATTACCAAAGTAATTATTCAAAATTTCTAGTATCAAGTTTCTGGAAGTGCTTTATCCAAACTGTAACAGCAGGCTCTGATTCCACAACAGACCATCTAGTTCCTGCACTATTAGTTTATACACAAGTCACGAGAGTTTATAGCTTTTCCCTGGCTTTGATTCAGGAGTGTACTTTTTCTTTCAATTATTTTGTTCCCCAAGCAATGCAAATGGTTTAAGGATGCCGATGTTGATTAGCCAGGTTACTGCAGTAGAATCCAAATGTTTATATGATATTTTTTGAAATCTTTGGATCTTGTTCAGCCAAAAGAAATGCAAATGTAAATTTCCAAATTTCCCAACACATTTACTTACACACATTTTTATAATATTCAGAAGAAGAAAAACATCAAAGGACAAACTGTAAGAAAGAGAAATTATTTATTCACCACTCAACCGGGTGAATCCTTACTTTTGTGTTAGCTGTGCATACACATCATTTGTTTGTAATGGAAAAATTGCATAGGTTCTGTATTGGGCACAACTGCACATTTGCTGAGGGGTATGGTTGGTACCACCCTTCGACTCATTACATTACATTACAATGGTGCCCCTTATGCATATACTGCATACCTCATTGTTGCACCTCTGGTTTCTGTACAGGAAACAGAAATGGTTAGTTTACCTTCCGAGACTTCTTCTCCAAATGGTTTGTTCTTTTAAAAGAATAAATAAATCGCTCTGAGACGTTAGTCCCGAGTTACAGAAAAGAATTGTTTCAAGTAAATCAATTGTTCATGAATGACAGCTGTTCAGCTGTTGTAGCCGATCAGCTTTTAGATTGAAGGTTTGAGGCTTTTTTTTATAAACACGTTCCAGACATGATGATCCTCATATCACAGAGCAACTACATGCTTAAAAATAATAGTAAAAAAATAGCAAAATATAACGTACAAAATTGAAAATAAATAAATGCAAAAAATGTTTTATTATATTATATACTAGCTGAAAGTACCCGTGCTTCGCTACGGAAGGCAGAACG
>JAAIIK010000126.1:748695-762722 GCA_014706435.1 Silurus glanis
GACCCTCTCATTCACCGGGGTAAACTCCAACACATGGCGGCTGAGCTGGGGGGCTATAAGCAAACCCACACCAGCCCGCCGCCTTTCACCATGGGCAACTCCAGAGTGGTGAAGAGTCCATCCTCTCTCGAGGAGTGTGGTTCCAGAGCCCAAGCCGTGCGTAGAGGTGATCCCGACTATCTCTAGTCGGAACCTCTCAACCTCACGCACAATCTCAGGCTCCTTCCCCGCCAGCGAGGTGACATTCCACGTCCCTAGGGCTAGCTTCCGTGTCCAGGGATCGGGTTGTCGAGGCCCCCGCCTTCGACTGCTGCCCGATCCTCTCAGCACCGACCCCTTACGGTCCCTCCTGCAGGTGGTGAGCCCACTGGAAGGTGGCCCCACGTCGCTCCTTCGGGCTGAGCCCGGCCGGACCCCATGGGGGAAGGCCCAGCCACCAGGCGCTCGCATACGAGCCCCAACCCCGGGCCTGGCTCCAGGGTGGGGCCCCGGCTGCGCCATACCGGGCGACGTCACGGTCCTTGGTCTGTTTTTTCTCATAAGGGTTTTTTGAACCGCTCTTAGTCTGACCCGTCGCCTAGGACCTGTTTGCCTTGGGAGACCCTACCAGGGGCATATAGCCCCGGACAACATAGCTCCTAGGGTCATTCGGGTACTCAAACCCCTCCACCACGTTAAGGTGGCAGTTCAAGGAGGGGTGTTCCTTCGGATCTCTTTTTTTATTCCAGGGCACTGCTTGGTGACACACCAAGCTCTGGAAGTTCTTTAGAAATAACATCCTTTTCAATGAACACTGAAATATGGAGGTCCAAATGTGTTTTTGCACCAAATGTGCCAGTGAGTACGCTAGTATTCATTTCAGTGTGTATTCTGGAGTATGTTTTGTTCATCCTTACTTGGAAGAACACTCATTTTCCTTTGGAAGAATACATTCCCTGTGTTGGATGCATTACTGAGCTATGAAGACATAGACGTTTATCATTTTGCACAGATGCTTCGGGTTACAGTTTTATCGCAGATAAATGGCGACATTCCAAGGCTTTATTTTACTATATACAGTTCCCTATAAGTAATCAATCAGTCAATCTATCTGGAAGTAAATAGAATGTTTATACTTATAACTTTTACACCTGAAACTCACTCTAATTGCACTTTTTCCAGGTTTGGATTTGGCAATGTATTTAAAGTATAATATAAAATCTAAGTAAATTTGCAGGCCATGTACTTCTTGGACCTCGTTGATGTATCAGAATAATAATCATATGGATATGATTATTATTTATAGACATGTTTTTAAGAGCGTTCAGAGGAGCTCTCTGCCAGAGATATAACCACTTTTGCACTGAACTAGAGTGCTGATAAAAGAGAATTATGAGTTTTTCATACCAGAGTCAATTTGAAAAGGCGTTTGATTATTTTAATATTTGGCCAGTAGTTCAGGCTGATTAGGAATTGCATGCTATGGAATTGTAGATAAAGATGATTGCATTGTTAAAACGGCAGTACAGTCTTTTATTTTTATGCGCATCAGGTTCGAGGCAAGATCGCTAATGAGGCACTGAAAACAAAACTCTGCAAAAGACATCAAATGTGGTTTTATTGAAATTTTTGCGACGTGATTGGTGAAGTTGGTGCTGATTTGGCTCATTTGTCTACTCTTGATGAGTTAGAGGTAGTTTGTGAAACTGTTATAATTAACGATAAAAAAAAAAAAGAAAAGAACAAATAATTCATACATAAGAGAAGGATAAATGAGGCAGATGTGCTGCTTTGAGCTTTCTGAGCTTCTTTTGTCACTGAGAAATTTCCGAAAACATTCAACACCATAGCAACGAGAAATTCATCATAGGAAACATTAATACAGCGAATGTTAGACTCAAAATGACAGAAAGCAATGCAGATATGTGGCACTAAGTAACGACAGAGACTCAGCTAAGATTGTTAATGATGTTTTTGACATTTTGAATGATGATGTGTTTTCGAACCCAGTGTATCTAGTAACAAGGACAAGCTGGACAAATTAAAATACTAATACACTGCCACATCACTCACTTTATGTAGCGATCAAGAAAGCAATTTAGAGTGCACTAATATCAGGCAGGAAGTCAAACAGCATTATGGGCAAATGAGGAACATGTTTAGCAAAGTAAACTATTTATATATGCATAAGCATCAATGGAAAATAAGGTTACAAAATCTTGAACACTACTAAATAAATGTAGAAGATTCATATACAAGTGGGTTTGGGTTAAATTTTCTTACAATACAAGGCTAGTTTTTTACACTACTCCTACTTTTCCATATAGCATTCCCCTTTAACAATCAAAAAGGTTTCTTTTTATTTTTTTTGGCTTGATGTTATATGCAGGTATGGAAACTTACACTAATCAAATAAAAACACATCAATAAAACAACATAAAACCTCATGTTAAAATCTTTACTTTCTATTTTTATTTCAGGGCACTTTTATGTATGTATAAGCTGATGTGTTTAGACACACACTCTGATGGTCTCACCATCAAAAAAACAAGCAAACAAAAAAAAAAAACTCCTTTACTGCAGCTCCCAACTGCAGAAGTTTATCACTGAATAGCTTGGCAGTCTTTAAAAGAAAGAGGAAGAAAAAAACCTGGAGTGGGTTTCCTGTGTATTTCTCATAAACGACAAGGCGTTAAGTTTTCTCGTACTGTGCACTCTGATTCATTTTGTTGTTGTTGGTCTTGGCTGTCAGCTCATTGTTTTTGAGAAATGTGGCCACACACATGGTCTGTATAAAGCATGCATTTCCTCTGATCACTGAAATACAGTGTTCCCACACCTCTGAAAAAAAGCAGGAATTTCAGATCCCAAAGAAATAAAAAAAAAAAAAAGAAAACACACTTTTGAAAGAAAATAAATAATTAGAACATATTTTATGTTTAAAATATTATACTTACTATATTATACATAGTATTTTTGTCAAACTAATAAAAAAAACTTCTTTTTTTTCTTTTCTTTTTTTTAATTACTACTATTCTTTAATATTAATAAAAATGACCTTTTCAACAGCCTCAAGTCTCTGAGTAAATAACAGGAAAATGTTTTCTTCTGTCCTTTTACATGGACCATTTTATTTTTTAACTGTGCATTTATTTTTATCTTTAGATTTACTGTCAAATTGAGGATTTTGCCAGGTACCTCTGTGTTAAATGAACGCCTACAGTCTACAACTGGTCACAAATAAAAGTTAGAACAACACTGTAGTTGTTAATGTAACACTGAGGATTTTGTATGATAAAAAATGAGGGGATGTAAGGATTTGCACTCATTCGTTTCTAGTTTGTATACAGTATATTTTATATTCACTCATGTTAAAACTTAACATTATCCTGTGCACTAATAAAACCAAATTTTAGAGCGTCATTAACTTGAAAGTTCTGATTTATTAGACATGTTAAGCAGGTGACACATACATTTGTATGATTGTATTCAATCATACAAATAAGACTGTAGAAAAAACATTACTTATAATCTTATACTCCAGTGCTCATGTTAGTTCTCACTCTCCAGTGTTCTGTATTGTTGAAAGATTTATGATCACACTCTTGATGTCACCCAAATGAGGATGGGTTCCCCTTTTGAGTCTGGTTCCTCTCAAGGTTTCTTCCTCATGACATCTACGTAAGGGAGTTTTTCCTTGCCAAAGTCGCCATGGCTGCTCATCAGGGATAAATACACACCATTCACCTTAACAGTTGATTTCTGTAAAGCTGCTTTGAGACAATGTCTGCTGTGAAAAGCGCTATAGAAATAAACTTGACTTGACTCGACTTGACTTGACTTTTACTATTTACTATTTGTCGATCATTTACAGAAAATCATTTCCATTTTGAGTGTCTGTGGATTATATTTAATAATGTCACTGATAACATATTAAATAAATATATAAAGCCATTTTTCCTATTCCACATTTGTTTTTCGGGAACAACGTAATGAGAAAAAGATAACTGCAGTAGGAAGACTGGAACATTTATCAGGATTTATTAAATTTTAGTTTGTGTACATGTTTTTTGGCCAAACTGAATGCATACTCAAAGCATACAGTAATGAATGCCAGCCGAGTACCTAAAACAGATTTGATCCATGATAGAATCATTATGAAACCTCAGAGTCTATCACTGTAAGGTTTTAAAAATAGATTTATCGTTATGCGATCCTCACAGTCTTTGCATTTAGTATAATGAGACTCTTATTGCATAGAAAAAGCCAATCAAATAGAGTTCACAATAACCGTAAACGTACACAAACTGAAGGATTCTCAGTAAACACTCTTGCAAGCAGCTTGAGAATGAATATGTTTGTATCCAGCATAAGGACACATGAGGCCTATAAAGTTGAAAAAAAAAAATGAATGTTGTTTAAGGAAAGGAAAAAAGAAAAAGAAGAGCAAGTCTATTACTCAAGCTATGTTCCAGTCCAGGTGTGAGGTGATGCGAGGTCGACTTTGCCAAATAGCATTGTGGCGATATTCGCCAAAAAGCATTACACCGGATCGTTTTGTCTTTGTAAATATTTCACTAGCATGATTTACATAAGAACTTTTTTGAAAACATTTCGAGAACTGTGAACGAGAAACTTTGAAAAAGGCAGTGAAATACAACTGAGAACCATTTCATACACTAACAGAATAGAAACCAGTGTCTGAAACTGAGAGTCTTCTCTGCACAAGACAGAAAAAAATGATCCTTTTTATGATCGCTGTCCTCCCTCTTTGAGTTATGAAAGTGTTTAACAGGAATTCTGGTGTAGTGCGAGTGAAGGGAGTTTCGTCAAGGATTAAATAAATGAACAAAATGAGTTATCAGGAGATACTCAAAAAGCAACACATATACTGTATGAATATGGAGTTCTTTTTCCATGCAGCAGGCCATCTTCTGTCTGCTTCCCACTTACAAAGTTCAACCACTATCCGAATACTGCGCACACACATGCACGCACACACACACACACACACACACACACACACACACACACACACACACACACACACACACACACACGCACACAGAGCTTTTGTGGGGTGGATTGTATGCATCAACTCCTGCTTGGAAGTAGAGATTTCCGGCCCTGACATGCCATTGCACGAGAGTTCTTGTTTGCCTTGGGTCCTAAGGATTATGTAAGTATTTTGGGGGCCAAAAAAAGGGCAGAAGAAATACAGCAAAGGGTTGCAGATTGGGGATGGGGTCTGGTTTGAGCAACCGATATTATATGTTTGTATCATATAATTTTATTAGTAAAAAAATAGCAATAATTAGTAGTTCCTTAATAGCATACAAACATTTATTACAATTTACACTCTTAATGTCTTTTACAGACAAAAAACTTAATAAATCAGAATGGGTTTTATTGGCAAGAACGATTTTCTTGGTGACAGAAACCTCAAGATACAGTGTATACGTTGAAAAGAAAAATTGTATGTGTAGAAGATACAACCAGGTTACCTAAATTCATCTGATTGTTTGTATACATCGAACATATTTATTTAGTTATATATAGATGCGCTACACTTTTATTATTTAATAAGTGACCAAGAATTTGTGACCAATCTTATATGCAGATTGATTTCTCCTCACTTAACTGTTTCTCAAGCGACTTCTCTCAGAACCACTGCAACTACGTGAATATGACGTATCACAACACTACGGAGAACGAGGCATGTCCTGAGAGGCATGTTTTATCTATCATCTGATTCTGAACGATGTTTTATTTTGGAAAATTACCGGTTTCTTTCCACCACATCTGTCTATGACTCACTCTTGATGCATCTCATGATGCCTCAGTCAATATATATAATATATATAATAATAATATTGAAGTATAAGTCATAGATAAAATCTTGACATGACTGATTGGAGACAAGTTACTGTTTAACGCATAACCATTACTGATTAGTTTGTCGTAATCAGACTTTTGTGTATTTGCACTTCGACTTGCATCATCGACTCTGAACAGATGAAGCATCTGTTTTGAATTTGACGCAGGGAGAATCCAATCATCTTTAGGCACTTTGTTTTAGGCCTTGGCTGTTCTTAAAACAATCCATGTTGCCAGCTAAGAGGCTACTTAAAAATTAACAAAAAGATATACAATACATTTTTTGACATAACGTTTCAATTTCCCTGGTTTAATGATCTGTCATCAGTTAAATAATTGGCTAATAATCTGCTACAGATGCTGAATGTGTTTTTTTTTTAAATATAACGCTGAATTTTTGTCTGGGTTTTTCTTTGATTTGGTTGCTTGTTTTCTTTAATGATTATTTGAGTACTTTTTATTCTGTTTCTGAAGATTATTTTCGATCAACCAAAATATTTTACAGTGTCTGCAGCCCTACTATAGTCCTGATGTTTTAGTAAAAATAATTATAATTTCTATTCTCCTTCTTTATTTTGAAAAAAAAAAAGATAAAAAAGTTGTCATTTTTGCAGAAGGGCTTCCGTTTAAGTTTCCGTTTATTAAACACACTATAATACTAAAATAGGAATAAACACACTTAATTTAAACTGCAACACTTCCATACACACACACACACACACACACACACACACACACACACATTATATATATATATATATATATACACATTTTTCAGCTACTGTATAACATTTTTGCAAGTTTTGCTCAACATATTTGGATCATCATATTTGTTCCGATTAGTCTTGACGTGTCAGACATGCTGTAAAATAGAATTTAAATCAGATTTTTTTTAAATCAACAAAATACCTATTGCATTATCTTTTGCAATGTTACCATTCTGATGCTGGTCAATCTGCTGACGAAACACAGGACTATCTATTCCACAGATTTCAGTATGGTTGTTGCACTGCTTGTGGGTAAACTTGACCAAATTCTCATAATGACCATGCTTAGTGTATTGTATCCATGGAAGTCATAGGCCACTTCTCTGGGTTCTCTCTGTGTGGTCCTGGCTGACAGCAAACTTAAAACTTATTGCCAAGACCACAGACCTACTGTATAGACCCTGGATTTGGAGGAACAACGTCCATAGTGTCCACTTGCCAGAGTCCACAGAGTCAATCTTCCTAGTATTCTAACACACAACTTTATTGCTACGCTCCGTGCACTGGCTTCCTGTAGTTACTATTCTGGTTTTAATGCATATTAGATGATGGGTGTGCGGAGTCAAGAGATACCGCAGTGTGTTTAATTGGAAAATACTTCCCAGGTTCTCAGGAAACGTCCTATAAAACAGCATATTGGTTATACAGATATAATGACCATACAATTAGATAGCACTGTGTATGCCTGGGAATACCACAGACTAATGTTTTCAAACAATTTGGAAACTCCTAGTCTTTTATCAATTTTTTTTTTTTATCATTTGCAACAACCTTGGTAAAAGGTTCTGGGAAAAATAAACAAAAAGTTAGCAGACTGCCTCATCCCCACAGTTAAACATGGAAGTGGAAGCTTAAAGGTTTGGGGTTGTTTTGGAGCAGGGAATGTTGGAGACTTATTTTGGAAAGTAAAAGGAATCCCGAACCAACATGGCCACCATTCCATACTTCAACACCATGCAATTCCATCTCGTCCAAGCTCTGTAAGCATTATTTAAAGAGCAAACAGTCGTCTGGAATGTTATATATTAAGGAATGTCCTGCCCAGTCACGCACCTAAATCCTGTTGATCTGCTCTGGGATAAACTAGATCACAAGGTCAGATAGAAATGTTCAACTAGTGAAGAAATGCTTTGGAAAGTTTTCCACGAGGGATGGAAAAGAATTTTAGCTGAATGTTTGGAGAAATTAAATGTCCAGATGCCAAAAGTGTGTAAAGCTGATATTCATGCTAAGGGAGGATTTTTCAATGAACATCTGTATTCATAGATTTGTTTTATTAAAGTAAATCTTCATATTCTTAAATTACCTACTTTGTTGCATAGAAACAAAAAACAAAAAACATGCATGTGTTAAAAAAAAACTAAATACAGTCGAACCCACTTATCTCGACCTCGGTTAACTCGCCAACCCTATTAAGTCGACGTTTTTGAAGTTGAACCGGCAAATTCCCACTTTGTCTTAGCATTTTTTAATCGGTTATGTAGATTTTTTTATGTCGCCGAACCCTAATATCTCGAGCACAAGGGGGGGGGGGGGGGGGAAATTTTCCACTTAACGTCGGTTATGCCAGGAATCCCCCTGCCACGCCCACTTCGGCGGCGGCATTCCCCGAAGCACCCTGCTTCTTCTCCCGTGCGTGTCCCGCCCACACGGAGCTCGTCGCAGTCATGCTGATCACACACACCTGACTCTCATTCACTCATTCTCTACACGAACTGTCTCTGCTTTCACAGAACTTCGTGGATAATCTCCTGAGTATTCTCAATAAACTTTGTTTGCGTTTACTTTCGGCTTCCGCCTCTTTATCCGCATTACAGGTTATCTCGATCCGCATTACCAATCAAACAAATCGCGGCAACGCTGTTGTGTAAAAAAAACTCCAAAAACACGTGCATGCACATTCTCATTTAATAACGCACATCATGTACATAAAGAAATTTCAAGCACGTTAATATATTGCCGCCATATTGGTTTTCGTTTATCTCGATCATCGGTTATCTCGACGCTTTTTGGCGTCCCCTAGGCCGGCGACATAACCGGGTTCCACTGTACTAGGTGTTTCCAGACTATATACATATGCATAATGTATGTAATGTTTATTTCCAATGAATTTCTTGTTACTCCATCACTGCAAATGTGTGATAAAAAAGAAGGCTAAAAATAAGATCTTAAAGTGATAACCCTTTATTCTTTCACCTTTATTGTGATCTATATTCAGAAGTGAGTTAAAAATACAGTTATCAATATTCAGCAAAGGTCTCTCATAAACCATATCCAAAACCACTGGCAGATGGTAAAACCAGAAGAGTTAGTCACTGGGAATAAAACAAATAGAAAACTTCATTCAAGACTCGAATAAGCAGTTACAAGTCAAACATGAGACTAATTATAAAACAGACACAAACAATCTGTTGATTAGCATTTAAATATTTCACTATTTGCACGCCATTGCAGCTGTTGGCAAATTCATCAAAGCTCAATAAATTTGCCTGTGTGCTTTGTCATAAACACTATAACCATGCTATGCCAGTGGGAAAGAGTAATAACGGAAAGTCACACAGATGCTTAGCAGGAATGGCAGATTCGACAAATCCCTGGATAAGCATTTATCAAGTCACACTTTAAAAATGTGTCTTTAATAATAAAACAAATCTACAATACATTTTCTCAGATAATACTTATTCTTTTCAAACAGCCTACAAATCCAGATTTCCGAGATGATTGTCCTTTCCACAATAACAGCTTCTCATTTACAGTAACGTCTGTTTCTTTCATCTGTCCAAAAACATGATTTACCCTGAGCTGTAGTGTCTCGTAACACATGGCAAAGAGATTATGTACAATTCTGCATGTCGCAGGTCTTTTTTGAGGCCTAGTCCTATGGTGAGAATCATTTGTACCTGTATTTTTAGGTCAATTGCCCCAAATGCTGTATCTGTAGTGTATTATTATGTATTTCATTCTAAAGTAGGTGTAGCCTTTATTGAATTGTGTTATCATTAAATATAAAGATAGCAAACTTAATTTTGGGAAACAGACAAATTCTATTATATAAAAAAAATACAGTTTAACTCATATCTTGAAAAAACATGCATTTATTAGCTCTAGGTTAGATTATTGTAATGCATTGTACATTGGTCTCCCACAATCATCCCTGAACAGGTTACAGTTGGTTCAATATGCTGCTGCTCATCTTCTGACTAATACTCGTAGGTGAAAACATGTTTTGGCATTGCTGCACTGGCTTCCAATTTGTTTCAGGGTTGATTTTAAAGTTTTAATGTTAAAACTTACATGCCTATAAAGATTTAAATAATTCAGCTCCCAAATACCTTGTTGACTTACTACAGCTGCATTCTTCATCATGCTCACTTACAGTAGATCCTTCCATCAGCTTCTTTTACATGTAACAAGGACTAAGAACAAAAGCAGAGGTGATCGAGTTTTTGCTGTGGCTGCTCCTAAGCTGTGAAATAAATTGCCTTTTAATAAAACCATCAAAACTGGCTACTTTAAAATCTTTAACAAGGCCTAACATTCTCCAGTAAAAGTGCTCCCTTTAAACTTTCACTTGCGTAAAAGTACAAAATTGCCTTCAAATGTGTTATGGCATATTATGTCAAGTCAAGTCAAGTCAAGTTTATTTCTATAGCGCTTTTCACAACAGACATTGTCTTAAAGCAGCTTTACAGAAATCAACAATCAAGGTGAATGGTGTGCATTTGTCCCTGATGAGCAAGCCGTGGCGACAGTGGCAAGGAAAAACTCCCTTAGATGTCATGAGGAAGAAACCTTGAGAGGAACCAGACTCAAAAGGGGAACCCATCCTCATATGGGTGACATCAAGAGTTTGATCATAAATCTTTCAACAATACAGAACACTGGAGAGAGAGAACTAACATGAGTACTGGAGTATAAGATTATAAGTAAATGTTCTTTCTACAGTCTTTGGTATAAAAGTAGGAGCTACTGAGCTCAACATTTGTGATTATCACAGATCCAGCAACAGCATCTCCATGCCAGAGCCTTTAAACACTCCAGGAGGTCCAATGCCACACATGTAGTGGGATCCAATTGGCACTCGTACATCTGTAGATGGTTCGGGATGTTTGCAAGTTTGGCATCTACTTCTCCATGATCACCCATAGGTCCATAATCTTCACGAGGTGGGACGTGACTGGAGCTGGCCAAACCTCAGAAAGCCTCGGGATGGGGAGAGAAAGAGAAGCAGTGGAGAGGAATTAGCGTAGCTGCTGTTCATGATATTAACAGCACAAGTTGATAATGTGCATGTGATCAGATGTACTGGAGCACAAGGTTATGATGTGATGTGTGTTATGTGTAGGCTTTGCTAAAAAGATACGTTTTTAATCTGCACTTAAACTGGGAGAGTGTGTCTGAACCCCGAACACTGTCAGGAAGACTATTCCAGAGTTTGGGAGCTAAATGTGAGAATGATCTACCGCCTTTTGTGGACTTTGCTATTCTAGGAACTACTAGAAGCCCAGAGTTTTGAGATCTCAGGGAGCGTGACGGATTGTAGCGTGTTAAAAGACTGGATAGATACATGGGAGCCAAACCATTTAGTGCTTTATAAGTAAGAAGTAGTAGTTTGTAGTCTATTCGAAACTTAACAGGAAGCCAGTGTAGGGACGATAAGATTGGGGTTATATGATCGTATTTTCTTGACCTAGTAAGAACTCTTGCTGCTGCATTCTGAACTAACTGAAGCTTGTTTATTAATGATGCAGGACATCCACCTAGTAATGCATTACAGTAGTCTATTCTGGAGGTCATGAACGCATGGACGAGCTTCTCTGCATCGGATATAGATAACATATTTCTTAACTTAGAAATATTTCTAAGGTGAAAGAAGGCTGTTTTTGTAACTTGACTGATGTGATTTTTAAAAGATAAGTTGCTGTCTAAAATAACTCCCAGGTCTTTTACCGTTGAGCTAGTAGTTACAGAACATCCGTCTAACTGCAGGCTGAGATGCTGGAGCTTCTGTGTACTAGTTTTTGGGCCGATGAGCAAAATCTCTGTTTTATCAGAATTTAATAGCAGAAAGTTATGGGTCATCCAATCTCTTATTTCTTTAACACACTCAGTTATGCGAGCTAATTGAGCTGTATCGCCTGGTTTAGATGAGATATATAGCTGAGTATCATCAGCATAACAATGGAAGCTAATTCCATGCCTTCTAATAATATTTCCTAACGGAAGCATGTATATTGTGAAAAGCAGGGGTCCTAGAACTGACCCTTGTGGCACGCCATAATTTACTAGCATTAGCCTGGATAGCTCTCCATTTAAGTCTACGAAATGGTAACAATTGGACAGGTAGGATTTAAACCACCTGCTTAATGCCTGTCCCTGAATGCCGATGTAATTCTGTAAGCGATCGAGGAGAAGATCATGGTCTATAGTGTCGAACGCAGCACTAAGATCTAGTAAAACTAATAGAGAGATGTAGCCTTGGTCTGAAGCTAAAAACAGGTCATTAGTGATTTTAACTAGGGCAGTTTCTGTGCTATGATGGGGCCTAAAACCTGACTGAAACTCTTCAAAGATATTGTTCTCTTGCAAGTGGTTACATAACTGGGCAGCGACAATCTTTTCTAAAATCTTAGACATAAATGGGAGATTTGAAATGGGTCTGTAATTCGATAGCGTGTTTGGATCCAGATTAGGTTTTTTAATGAGGGGCTTAATAACTGCTAGCTTGAGGGATTTAGGGACATGACCTAACGATAGAGAGGAGTTAATAATATTCAGAAGAGGCTCACCAGCTGTATGGAACACTTCCTTTAGTAGTTTAGTGGGAATTGGATCTAACTGACATGTTGTTGATTTAGCTTTGATAATAGCATCATACAGCTCTTCCTGTCCTATACATGTAAAAAAGTGTCGTTGTGGAGTTGTAGGTAAGATTGTGTCGGGAGATGCTGTCAGAGGTTGAACTGCCACAATTGTTTTTCTAATGTTATCTATTTTTTCAGTGAAGAAATTCATAAAGTCCTCACTACTAAACTGTGATGGAACACATTTTTCAGATCCCTGATTTGTAGTTAATTTAGCGACTGTACTGAAAAGGAACCTGGGATTGTTTTTGTTGTTTTCTATGAGTTTGCTCAGGTGTTCAGCTCTAGCAGCTTTTAGCGCCTGTCTGTAGCTGAGCATACTGTCTTTATACGCAATTCTAAATACCTCCAATTTAGTTTTCCTCCATTTTCTCTCCAGATTACGGGCTGTTCTCTTGAGGGCATGCGTATGACTATTATACCAAGGTGCAGGTGCTTGTTCTCTAACCTTTTTTAACCGGATGGGGGCAACAATGTCTAAAGTGCTAGTGAGAATACGGTCTATGTTGTTCGCCATCTCATCAAGATTATCAGCAGTTATGGGTTTAGTGTAAAATTGAGATAAATCGGGCAGGTTATTTATGAATCTGTCCTTAGTGGTCGGAACAATAGTCCTACCAAGTCGATACCGTGGTGAAACACGTCTAATCTGCTCTACCGGTAGTGTGTACAGTATAAGATAATGGTCTGTGATGTCATCACTCTGAGGTAAAATATCTATATCAGTGACGTCTGCTCCGTGGGATATTATTAAGTCTAATGTGTGGTTAAAGCGATGAGTTGGTCTGGTGACGTTTTGTTTAACCCCAAAAGAGTTTAATAAGTCGACAAATGATAATCCTAGGGCATCGTTTACATCATCTACATGAATATTAAAATCTCCTACAAGCAGCACTTTATCAAAATTGATCAAGAGGTCTGAGAGAAAACAAGCAAACTCTTGAAGAAAATCAGCGTAGGGCCCTGGGGGTCTGTACACGGTGACCAGAGCGAGTTTTCTATGTATGTCTGAAAGTACAATTTTAAGAACGAGCACTTCAAATGATTTAAAACTGAATCCTAATCTCTGACTAACATTAAGAGAGGCACTATAAATGGTTCCTACACCACCCCCACGACCAGTCTGACGGGGCTCATGCTTATAAACATATCCTGACGGTGTAGACTCGTTTAGACCCATATAATCACCTGGTTTAATCCAGGTCTCAGTGAGACAGAGTGCATCGAGATTATTATCTGTGATCATCTCATTTACAATCAGTGCTTTGGGTGCAAGTGATCTAATGTTTAAAAGACCAAACTTTAGAACTTTTTTGTGTTTGTTTATCTGGCATTTTTCAGTTTTAACTGTAATAAGATTATTTCTGGATTTTGTGTATTTAATTCTTGGTTTTACTACACGAGGAATAGATACGGTTTCTATAAACTGGACTGTGTGTGTACTTGTAACTATTTGGTCTGTTGTATGCGTGTTCTCATAGTTGAAGATTTCTTGATGTCTTACCAGTCAGATGGTGTGAAGTATCCTAGAGATGTTATC
>JAAIIK010000126.1:767722-781435 GCA_014706435.1 Silurus glanis
TGGGGTATGTCTCTATCAGTTTTGCACATCGAGAGACTGAAATCTTTGCCCATTCCTCCTTGCAAAACAGCTCGAGCTCAGTGAGGTTGGATGGAGAGCATTTGTGAACAGCAGTTTTCAGTTCTTTCCACAGATTCTCGATTGGATTCAGGTCTGGACTTTGACTTGGCCATTCTAACACCTGGATATGTTTATTTGTGAACCATTCCATTGTAGATTTTGCTTTATGTTTTGGATCATTGTCTTGTTGGAAGACAAATCTCCGTCCCAGTCTCAGGTCTTTTGCAGACTCCATCAGGTTTTCTTCCAGAATGGTCCTGTATTTGGCTCCATCCATCTTCCCATCAATTTTAACCATCTTCCCTGTCCCTGCTGAAGAAAAGCAGGCCCAAACCATGATGCTGCCACCACCATGTTTGACAGTGGGGATGGTGTGTTCAGGGTGATGAGCTGTGTTGCTTTTACGCCAAACATAACGTTTTGCATTGTTGCCATTTTGGTTTCATCTGACCAGAGCACCTTCTTCCACATGTTTGGTGTGTCTCCCAGGTGGCTTGTGGCAAACCTTAAAATGACACTTTTTATGGATATCTTTAAGTAATGGCTTTCTTCTTGCCACTCTTCCATAAAGGCCAGATTTGTGCAGTATACGACTGATTGTTGTCCTATGGACAGAGTCTCCCACCTCAGCTGTAGATCTCTGCAGTTCATCCAGAGTGATCATGGGCCTCTTGGCTGCATCTCTGATCAGTCTTCTCCTTGTATGAGCTGAAAGTTTAGAGGGACGGCCAGGTCTGATACTCCTTCCATTTCAATATTATCGCTTGCACAGTGCTCCTTGGGATGTTTAAAGCTTGGGAAATCTTTTTGTATCCAAATCCGGCTTTAAACTTCTCCACAACAGTATCTCGGACCTGCCTGGTGTGTTCCTTGTTCTTCATGATGCTCTCTGCGCTTTAAACGGACCTCTGAGACTATCACAGTGCAGGTGCATTTATACGGAGACTTGATTACACACAGGTGGATTCTATTTATCATCATTAGTCATTTAGGTCAACATTGGATCATTCAGAGATCCTCACTGAACTTCTGGAGAGAGTTTGCTGCACTGAAAGTAAAGGGGCTGAATAATTTTGCACGCCCAATTTTTCAGTTTTTTATTTGTTAAAAAAGTTTGAGATATCCAATAAATTTCGTTCCACTTTATGATTGTGTCCCACTTGTTGTTGATTCTGCACAAAAAATTACAGTTTTATATCTTTATGTTTGAAGCCTGAAATGTGGCAAAAGGTCGCAAAGTTCAAGGGGGCCGAATACTTTCGCAAGGCACTGTATACACACACACACACACACACACACACACACACACACACACACACACACTGATCAGGCATAACTTTTTGGCTACCTGCCTAATATTGTGTTGGTCCCCCACATGCTGCAAAAACAGTCAGAACTTATCAAGTATTAACATCACTACAGTTTGTCTGTGTACCGAATTTTGTCTGTTGGATCGAAACACATGGGTCAGCTCTTTGCTCCCCATGTGCATCAATGAGCCTTGGCTGCTCATTAACCTGACATGGGTTCACCACTGCAGACCGGGAACATCCCACAACAGCTGCAGTTTTCTGACCCAGTCATCTAGCCATCACAATTTAGTGCTTGTCAAACTTGCTCAAATTCTTACGCTTTCTTATTTCTCCTGCTTATAACACACCAGCTGTCTGGACAAAATGTTCACTTGCTACCTAATATATCCCACCCACTAACAAGTGCTATGATTAAGAGATAATTTACTTTAAGTATCAAGTCAAGTCAAGTCAAGTTTATTTCAATAGTGCTTTTCACAACAGACATTGTCTCAAAGCAGCTTTACAGAAATCAACAGTTAAGGTGAATGGTGTGTATTTATCCCTGATGAGCAGCCGTGGCGACTGTGGCAAGGAAAAACTCCCTTAGATGTCATGAGGAAGAAACCTTGAGAGGAACCAGACTCAAAAGGGGAACCCATCCTCATTTGGGTGACATCAAGAGTGTGATTATAGTATTTAAACAATACAGAGCACTGGAGTATAAGATTATAAGTAATGTTCTTTCTACAGTCTTATACAGTCATTGTGGTTATAAAACTAGGAGCTACTCAGCAACTTATAAAATAGCTCAACATTTGCGAACATCACAGATCCAACACCAGCTTCTCCATGACAGAGCCTCCAGGAGGTCACTCCAGGAGGTCCAATGTCAAAACTCCACACATGAAGTGGGATCCAATTGGCACTGGTACGTCTCTAGATGGTACAGGAAGTTTGCGAGTTCGGCATCTACTTCTTTCAAAGTTAATAATCTTCATGAGGTGGGACATGACTGGGGCAACCTCAGGATTCCTCGGGATGGATAGAGAAAGAGAAGCAGTGGGGAGAAATTAGCGTAGCTGCTGTTCATGATATTAATAGCACAAGCTAATAATGTGCATTTAGTATCTGGGTTTCTGATTGGAAGTTTAAGGGTTCAAGCCCCTGTATTGCCAAGCTGCAACTCATGGGTCCTTACATAAGGCCCTGAACCCACTGTGCTCCAGGGGCACTGTATCATGTGACAAGTACATGTAAAAAGTAAAAAAGCACCTTAACATTAAGCATCCAGGTTCCAATACGTTTCTACAGTGGTTCTTTTGGTTTGATGCAGAAGATTTAATTATGTGCACAAACACACTACGCAATGGAAACTGTTAATGGTATTTGTTATAGATACTATTAGACTTTCTGTGACCGTTTCTATGTTTTTCTTCAGCAGGATACTGTATATCAGTCACTACAGGTAGAAAGCTTGCCAGAACGCTCATCAGGACATCTGTTTGAGACTGAGTACTAAGTTCTGGAGTTACATTTCCACTTGCAATTTTTTCGAATTTTTGAGAATTTAAACCTGATTAGTGACATTTTGAACACGAATACAGATATCGTTACATTAAACCATTAATGCTGAGCAATGATTAAAATACAAACAGATCACATCTCACCAGTCAAAGGTTTTTTAGATTAAGATAAACTGCAAGCAGAAGTTTACAACTGCAGTAAAGTGTTGCAGTAGAGAATAAGCAAATAAAATTGTGGCAGAAGCACAAGTGCCTGTAAAACTTAAATCTAAAGAGACATGACGTCCGCATGGACAAGGAAAAAGATTCCAAGGGCTAAAACATTAAACCAGAGACCTCCATGTTTGTTTTACTATCTCAGTCTCCTAGCAATGGGAAAGCACTTGTTTCAAAATGAGATTGGTTGCATAATATTTTTATACATTTAAATAAATGTAATTTATGAACCTTTTGTGGTGCTTCAAGGATATAGTAAATGTTAAAACATTGTAAAGTGGAAAAACTAAATGATGGGAGTTTAAAGAGGTTTACACTTCCACTTATTAGTCATATAAATGTTGCTTAATTATTTTTTATGCCAAGCCGTTGCCTTCACTCCCGCCAGCCTCTCTTATGTCCTCTTATAACAGCTTTTGGATTCTCTCAGAGATAACATTAATCTGTAATATTGGATTACATATTGGGTTTTTGAAAGTCTCCTGCTGTCTGGTTTATTTCTAAACCAAATATTTTGGCTGTTTTCATCTTGTATTCAAATCTGTTTCTCCGATTCAGTGACAATTTTTGACATTGGACACAATGTCCCCAAGCAAATCAAATGTTTTATCCCTTTCTCCAGCTGTAACCCTTCATGTAATTGAAGTGAAGGCAGATGCAAGTGGAGAATTTTATTTCCAAAGTATAATAATCAAAAAAGAAAATAAACATGAGACAACTGAAATAAAAATATCACCAGAGCCTGATTTCCAACATGATAAATACAAGACAATATGCTTCAGGTGCTAAAAGTCACATGACACAAAATGTTGCTTTGCAGTGGCTTATTGGAAGCGTAGTACCTTGTTATGAACCTGACATAAGGAAGGTCCATATTTTTAGGTTTGGACCTCAGAAAAGCTGTTTTAAGGTTAGATATAATTTAATAATAAAGCTGTTATGATTTTTGTCCCACTTTCAATGAATAACAGATACAGGTCATATAACAGATAACAGACAAATAAAGGTCATTTAAGCTTTAAAAAGCATCTTGTATAATGAATCATTATTAATTAACAATGAACATTGTGCCAAAGTTGAATACATTAGGAATATACATTTTAACTTCATAAATTAATCTCCCCTAATGAGCAAGGCCAAAACTCCTTAAGATGGTATAAGGAAGAAACTTTGACAAGAACTAGACTGAAAAGGGAAAAAGTCCTTATCTGGGGGACACCAAATATATATTCATTATTGCTAAGACTATCAACTGCTCACTGATAAACACTTGAATCCGAATCAAAAGCCATAACAGCAGATTGTTTAATTACAGCCCAAATCCATAACATAATAAAAACAAAGTATTCTTTTATATTTTTATTTTCTATTTGATCTCAAATTCATGTTATATTCAATATATAGACACATACACATTTCACCACACTATATTCCTGTTACCTGACTATTAACTATTTTAAGGAAAAAGTAAATAAATAAATAAATAAATAAATAAATAAATAGATCTGGATATATTTTATGTATGTTTTTAACCTAGGACTAAAGGGAATGTACTGTACAAACATTCACACTCTGTACACACACTCCAATTATTTTCGTTCATTCACTATATTCTAACTGGAGGTTTTTGGTTTTTTTATAATTCCTATTATACTTTTTAAAAGGCCCTATGATCACCCTTTATTTAGGTACAATCATATGTCCAAGTCCTCACCTCTGTCATATTCTTACACCTCGTAATAAGGTACATATAAGGCACAAACAATTTGCACTTATGTTAAGAGAAAAAATGTGCACAATAGATGGATATATATTTATGTATTTTATTTTTTTTTACCTAGGACCAAAGAGAATAAACATTTACACTCTGTACACATACACTCATAAATTCTCTTTGTTCATTTACAGGATTCTTACCAGAGGTTGTTTATTTAAATAATAATTCCCATTAAACTCGTTTTTTATCATCCTTTATTTTAGAGCATCTTCAAGTCCAAATCTTTGCCCCTCTCCCATTCCCTCTGCAGAGGCGGAGGCTTGAGAGTGCAAAAAGCCACGTAGATTGGGATTCTTGTTAGGGCCAACTTTCCACTGCACAGTATGTGTTTTGAACCAGTTCGGGCCTGCAGCATGCCACAGTTCAATACATCTCCAGCTCTTGAGCTCATGCAGGTCAACCTTAACTGCACCGACATAATGGAGTCTAAGAATGTCAGAGCTGGCAAAAGTCCAAACCCTGATAAATCTTCATGGTTCAACTGTTACGACTCCAGGCCACTAGTATTTAAGTATAATTTGAAAGACTGAAATCACTTCTACTGTAAATTCATAATTATCAGGATTAAATTCAAGCTGTTCGAGTTTTTGAGGAGCGTTTACCCCTAAACACTGTTATTATAGAAAGCTCTGTACATCATTTAGTTCAAAATGAATTTGCCTACAGCATGTATGGCTTATATTTCACTCTGTAGTGTCATTGAGATTTATTTAACATACATGTCATGTCAAAAACATAAAAGAATCCCAGCACTTAGAATTTAAAGATGTTTTAGGACACTTTTGACATGTCCCTAGGTGGTGGATTTCCACTTGACGTCCTGTCTTGAGTCACTAGAAGTCTTCAAACGACTTACCTTTTCCAGCAGTACCTAATTTAGCACTTCTTTTATTTATTAACGTATTTATTTCAAGTAATTTATTATATATAATAAATAAAGCACTGAATGGTCTCACCTTAGATCTCAGACTATGGTAATTTCCATCACATCTGCTTAAATCAAAACATGCAGGTTTTTTATAAGTACCTAGAATAATGAAGACCACAACATAGAGTAGAGTTATTTCCAACACAGCCCCCAGCTAGAAAACATCTCCCAAATAGTGTTCGGAACTTCAGCAATAAAAAAAAAAAAAAACATATATGTTGAATCAGGCATTTTGTTACACCATTTATCTCATAGATAAAGGATTTTATAAGTTTAAAAAAAAAGCTTTTGATGCCACTACTATCCATGTCTAATACAATTACACAGATGGAGTGGCCCAGTGTCTGTGTTACTTTGAAGCTCTCTTGTTTTGATTTTCTTTCAGTGAATAGTCTTATCTGGATACTATAAATTTCAACCAAAGAGCTGGAAAAAATGAAAAAATAAAATACCATGCTTTGAATAATAAAGGCGAGTTTCATGTATTCAGGTATTAAGAGCACTGAGAGTGTTGAACAATACATTTGGGTACCTTCTTGGATAATACATTGTCTTTTATTCCAAATACTGATGGTTTTTGTAAAAGGGGGCAGCAAAGATTTTACTGTTTGTGTAAACTAAGTCATTTAATGTGAGACTTTAAGAAAATTAAGATTTAACTTTTAAGTTTTGGAAGGAAATTGGTTTGTACTGTGTGTTTGATTTGTGTGTCTTATGACTTATGTGATATATCTTATGTGCAACAAAATTACCTTCTGGAAATTAAGATGAGCTGAACTGATTTGATGTTTCTCATTAGACTTTACTAAATAGATCTGTTATATATCTATTTATATTTACTAAATAGCTCTATTTTCGTTTTATTTATTTATTTATTTATTTATTTATTTTTTATATTCTGAAATCATTCATTAGAAGAAACCATGACCATGACCAACTTTCATTTGAATATAACTTTATATAATATATCTATTTTATTCAAGTTAGATTTTTGGCCCTTCATATGTAAAAAATTTGGGCACCTTTTCATCAGAATGAATAGTATTTCAATTTTTACTGTATTTGTGAAATTTTCTGTTATATATTTTTAGGGCTGTAGTCAAGTGCATTTAAATCAAATCATCACATATTTGAAGCAAAGGTGGCTACATATTTTATTAAATGCACAAAAAAAAAGAAAAAAAAAAGACGCAGAATCTCAAACTTAAATAAGTGTGCTAAGTAATGTTAACATGGATCAAGCATGAGTGATTAAAGTCAAGTCTATCATATGCACTGGCGGATGGGTAACGCAGTATAATTCTGATTTTGATCCTCACAAAAAAATCAGAAGTTCTCAAATTCAAATTCCAGCCACACCAAGCTGCAATTCCTGGGACCCTGAGGAGGACCCTTAACTCCATAGCTGCTCAGTTGTATGAATGATATAAATGTAAGTCACTCTGGATAAGTTCGTCTGCCATACATGTAAAATGTAAATGTAAACCGTGGTAACTGAAACAGAGGATAATTGACTTTTTTTTCCTCCTTTTTTTAAATTGATTTTTTTTTTTTTTTTTAAGTGAGAATTTCTCTCAAAAACAAAGTAAGATAAAAAGGAGAGATGTCTGTAAAAAGTTTTTGTGCATCTCTAAAGAGAGGAGAAGGAGTTAATCCCTGGAGTAAATCTTAAGTATGATGTTAGACTGTTGCACTGCCAGATGCCTGGTGAACATTTCTGGCAAGCTTCCTAACTAAATAAAAAGAAATAAATAAATAAAAAGGGATTGCACTCTTGGATATACAACAAATGAATCTAAAAGTACACTAACATACGGTTAGCATGTGAATAAAAGCTGAGTTAAGTAAAATTTTGACTCTTTGCACCCCAACTCTGGTCTTTAACCTCAGGATTATTATCTGGAATCCTTGATTATCTGGAATAAGAGTCATTTAGTATCATTGCCCCTTAAAGTAAATATTTTGCAAGATACTCTGGAAAAGATCATCTGCTTAATGACTAATGCAAATGTAAATAAGCCCAGTGATGGTACAGTTCTAGTGCTACGCTTGCAAAATCTTGCTCCAGCAATTCGCATGTGATTAGTACAAGTCATTGTTATCCATCCTTCTAACCGTAATCACATCTTGACCTGAGCCTGCTTCACATTTAATAGTAAAATCGTTAAATTAAATTACACTGCAAGTCGATCGTCTCGCCAATTGCTTGCTTAACATTTCTGAGATCGTGCCTATGCCTTTGGTTTTGTCCTACCATAATGGTTTTAATTCTACCACCATCTGCCCTTCCACATTCCTCTCCTTGAAGCCATACCTACCCATCACCTCCTCATCCCCTCTGTTCCCTTCACCTGCATGCCCATTTAAATCTGCCTTAATCACCAATCTTTCATTCCTAGGTACACCTTCTACCACTTCATCTAACTCACTCCAGAATTCTTCCTTCTCCTCCATCTCACAACCCACTTGTGGAGCATAAGCATTGATGGCATTTATCATCACCCTTTCAACTTCCAGCTTCACGTTAATCACCCTATCAGAAACTCTCTTAACCTCCACTACACTCTTACGGTACTCTTCCTTCAGAATCACCCCTACACCATTTCTCTTTCCATCCACACCATGAAAGAACAGTTTAAAAGAAGAAGATTTGTCCACTTTATGACATTTTATTACTTTTCCACAGTCACAATAACATTGTTAGCAGATTTTTCATTTTATTCTTGGTTTAAGCCAAACATGAAGGGAAAATAATCTTAAATGTCAAATATGCAGAGGTGAAGAAAACAGAGTTGATGGGTAGGTATGGCTGTAAGGAGAGGAATGTGGAAGCGCAAATGGTAAAAGGATATAAATGGCAGTGGTAAATATTATTTCTAGAATAAGGAGGATCATAGGGTGACGTATAAGAGTGGAGGAAGATGCACACAGGTGGACTACATTTTATGTAGGAGATGCAGCCTGAATAAGATTGAAGAATGTAAGGTGTTGGCAGGGGACAGTGTAGCTAAACAACCTTCAAAGGTGGTCTGAGATTTAGGGAAGAGGTCAGACAGGGGCTCGGTGTTGGTGAAGAGGTGCAGGATAATTGGGAAACTACTGCAGAAGTGAGACAGTTAGAAAGGTACTTGGTGTGACATCTGGAAAGAGAAAAAAGACAAAGAGACGTGGTGGTGGAATGAGGAAGTGCAGGAAAGCATAAGAAGAAAGAGGTTGGTGATACATAATTTGAATCGACAGAGTGATGAGAAAAGTAGGCAGGAGTACAAGAAGATGCGGCAGAAGGTAAAGAGGTATGTGGCGAAAGCAAAGGAAAAGGCATATGAGGAGCTGTATGAGAAGTTGGACAAAAACCGATTGGCCAGGCAGAGGGACTGAGCTGTGGAAGGAAGTTAGAGCAATAAAAGATGCAGATGGAAATGTGTTGACTAGTGAGGAGAGTGTGTTGAGAAAATGGAGAGTATTTTGAGCAGCTGAGGAAAATCAGAGAGAGATAGAGAGAGAGAGAGGGGGGGGGGGGGGTTGGATGGTGTGGAGATTGTGAAGCAGGAAGTGGATAGGATTAGTAAGGAGGAAGTGAGAGCAGTGATTTGGAGGATGAAGAGTGGAAAGTTGGTTGGACCAGATGACATACCAGTAGAAGCATGGAGATGTTTGGGAGAGATGGCAGTGGAGTTTTTAACCAGATTGTTTAACAGGATTTTGGAAGGTGAGAGGATTCCTGAGGAATGGAGAAGGAGTGTGCTGGTACCGATCTTTAAGAATAAGGGAGATGTGCAGACCTGCTGGAGTGGGTGGAGAAGAGTGACAGGAGTGATTTGTGATAGAAGGGAATCTGCAACAGTGAAAGGGAAAGTTTATAGGACTGTGGTGAGACCTGTGATGTTGTATGGTTTAGAGACAGTGGCATTGAGTAAAAGAAGGAGGTGGAGCTGGAGGTAGCAGAGCTGAAGATCTTGAGATTTTCAATGGGAGTGACGACGATGGACAGGTTTAGAAATTAGTTTTTTAGAGGGACAGTGCATGTAGGGTGTTTTCGGGACAAAGTGAGAGAGAACCGATTGAGATGGTTTGTGCGGAGGAGGGACATGGGGTATATCGGTAGATAAATGCTGAGGATGGAGCTGTCAGGAAGGAGGAAAAGAGGAAGGCAAAGGAGAAGGTTTATGGTTGTGGTGAGGGAAGACATAATAGTTGGTTTGAAAGAGGCAGATGTAGAGGACAAAGTAGTATGAAGAACGACGACCAGCTGTGGCAAAACCTTATTGGAGCAGCTGAAAAAGAAGAAGAAGTGTCCATAGGGACAAATATATTGGTACACCTAAATTTTCCAGCCAAATATAAATCTGCCTCAAACTGTTACCACAAAGTTAGAGGCATTTGATTGTACAGTACATCTTTGGTTGTTGTAACAAACCTGTTCCAGCCTGATATTGCTCCTGAGCATAAAGCCAGCCCCATGAAGATATGAGTTAGAGTGGATGACATTGATTGGCCTGTTATTGAGCCCTGATCTCAACCCTACTGAACACCTTTGGGATGAATTGGAATGCTGAATGCACACCAGGTATAATAACAGCCCTGTGGCTGAATGAGCACAAATCTCCATAAGCACACTCCAAATTCTAGTGAGACAACTTCCCAGAAGAGTGAGGGTTATATAGGGAACAGAAAATGGGGACTATATGTGGAATGGGATGTTTAAAAGGTACACAAATCTTATTACATCATTCGACAATTAGGTCACTATTCACCAGTGTGTTCAGATCTAAAGCTTGCGTTACAGGCTGTGTGGAGTTGTGTTCTCCCTGTGAGCTTCCTGTTTCCTGCGTTCCTCACAGACGACATAAACATGCATGAAGGTTGGATTGGTGATTATAAAGTTCTTTTGGGTGTGTGTGTCTTGTTAATGGCATCCCATACAATACGTATTGCAGAGGTTAATTATAACGACGTATTATGAAGTATTTTTTATCTCCTCGTATAGACTTTCTTTGTGCTTATAGAAAAAATTCCTGTTAAAAAAACATCAAACACATGCAATATGTTGTCATGGCATGCAACAATTCTCTAATTATAATATAAGATTTGATGGCAGCGATATTATCTGCATTAATTAATAGAGTTCATGTAAGGCTTTGCGTGTTATGAACTGTAATAGATGATATAAACCAAAATTCCCTGGAGTGTTAGATACATTTACAAAATTCCACATCACGTTGTATATTAGCGTTCACACCCGAAATGTCTGTTTATGTTTCTTTTCTTTATTCCTTTTCCCGCTGCATGTCGAGACCTGACGTTCGAAAATAACAAAAGAAAAGATAAGGGTGCGAATCCAGCCTGAGGTCCCACACATGAATGCAGAGCCAAGAAAAAGGGGCTTTAATCCAATCTGTCCCAACTTCGCCTACAGGTTCTCCTTTTCTGGCTCTGAATAACGCACGAGAGAGACCATTTCGGTTGGCTTGCAGTTGTTTTTTTTGTTTAGTTCTTTTACTGGAAGTGGTTTGGAAACAAGATCTATTGAAATCTCAGAGATACACTGCCTTTGATTTAGATTTCTAAGCTTAAGGCTGTTCACATCTGCTTGGATTCAAACTAATATCAGTTAATCCCACGGCACAAGTGCAACGCCTTATTATGCCGAAAACTAACCTCAGACATCCTCCCGGGAATAAAGTGTATAGAGCGGAAAAAACGGTGTGTGGCATGTGACGCAATGGATCTATTTTCTAACACAGGAGGTCATGGAGATCATTAAGAATTAATTTAGCACTAAATATAGCAATATTTTGCAACAGTCTTAAAAAACTTCACAAAAACTTTAACCAGATTTATATAATTTATACCCCATATGAAAATTTATTTTTGACCAACAACATACCAATGTGTTTACATTCATCAATCAGTAGTTTAGCAAATGAAATGAGAAAAATGATCTTGTTACAGTATTGTGCTGTTCATTCATTTAACTCTCATTGTTTTTGCTGAGCAGTGCAACTTGTGTAAAAAAAAACTCCTCTGAAGCCCCAGACACATGGCTGACAGAAATCCAGTAATGCCATGCTTCTGGTTTCAAGTAGACTGTCATTTTAAGGGATAAAATATATTTAATAATATGCTTTTAATGTTAATTTGTCTTCTTCCTGGTAGGTGTGTGTCTCTAGAAGTGAATGGCGGTGAGTGCATAAAAGGAAATACCACAGGGGTTATTAAACACATGCATGATTAAAGAAAGTGATTAATGGGAGATCGCTCAAACGGTCGGAGCCTTGTAACCTTCTCTTATAAAGCCCCAGTTATGGAACAGCCTTCCAATCAGCGTTCAGGTCTCAGACACAGTCTCAGTGTTCAAGTCGAGGTTGAAAATGTATTTATTTAGTCAAGTCTTTTATCAGTAGGTTTGTTCTTAGGTAAAGGAGCAGATCTGGAGGGATCATGGATATCGAGTGTTTGGTGAACTGGGATATTTGTATGCTGTCGTCCCCTCACTCTCACACGTTCACTCAGGTTTGTTGTCTCTTATCCCAGAGATCCCTCATGTCTGTGTTACCTTCTGGTTCACCCTTTTAGTTATGCTGTCATAGCGAGTCTTACCGGAGTCCACAATTACACAGTGTCCTTAACTTTTATACAACAATAATTCACATAATAATCCATATCCTTCTCTTCCTGTCACCCTCTTCTCTCTCTCTCTCTCTCTCTCTCTCTCTCTCTCTCTCTCTCTCTGTCGAGTTAAACATGCTTCTGGGTTCCAGTGACCACTGTTCCCGCCCCTCTCCCCTCCTCTTATCTGCCCACTTTGTCCCGGTCTGTCTCTGGATAGTGTTCTCTTCGATTGGAGGCCACTCTGTGCAGCTGGTGATGGTTTCTCATCAATGCCCTGGGGTTCCATGAAATTATGGAGTAAGAACCGGAGCTTTGAGGATGGATTCAGACTGTAGTTAATGTCAACAGTCTGCTACACTGACTCAGGACTATAGTTTGCATCAGATCACCATCACTGCACACCACAACATCGCTTAGCTATAATAAATGGACATTCAGTGCCACACAGATGAGGATGGGTTCCCTCCTGAGTCTGGTTCCTCTCAAGGTTTCTTCCTTATGCCATTTCTGGGAGTTTTTCCTTGCCCCAGTCTCCACTGGCTCACTCTTCAGGGACAAACTTGCACTTATAAAGAACATCTTATTCATTTTTTCCACCACATTATCTGTGTAAAGATGCTTTGAGACAATGTTCATTGTTAAAAGCGCAATACAAATAAAAATGAATTGAATTATATGGAACTGTAACCAACTGCTATTCACTAAAACAATTGTGTGCATCACTGACATCTCAAAATTAATCATAATGGCGGTCATATCTGCAGTAGTGGTTAGTTGAGTAGCCTAATTTAAAACAGTTTTAGAATATTTCTGCAGCTGGGTATTTTTTTTTTTATTAACAATATTCACAAAAGCCCAGAGATGCTTTCCATCTGTGATGGTGATCAGTTTTATTATCTGTGAATCATCAAAATCATATGAGTTTGTGTTTTTTTATTGAGTGTTTATCAGTAGCTCCGAAAATATGGACTGGTTATATTGATGTACGTTACCATGTCAAGTACTAGCAGTGGAGGAGGGATGATTTAGGATGTGTTACAGAAATTGCGTAAGGGATGGTTGGATGAATATCAGATAGACAGATACGATGAGACCAAATTTTTAGTGTTCCTTCTATTTAACCAATAGATATATATCAGTGAATTAATTGATTAGATGAATAGAGATGGATGGATTGACAGACATACAGATAATTATGATGGATGGAAAGATGAATGGATACCAGACAGACAGACAGACAGACAGACAGATAGATGATAGATAGATAGATAGATAGATAGATAGATAGATAGATAGATAGAT
>JAAIIK010000126.1:781445-794956 GCA_014706435.1 Silurus glanis
ATAGATAGATAGATAGATAGATAGATAGATAGATAGATAGATAGATAACTTGAAATTGTTGAACGAAAGGAAGGAAAGATAGTTGGATACATTTTAGCCACAGCGGATCATCCGTATTCATGATCCGCATGTTTGAGTTGGCACATGTTTTTACGCTGGATGCCCTTCCTAACGCAACCCTCCCCATTTATCCGGGCTTGGGACTGGCACTAAGAATGCACTGGCTTGTGCAACCCTAATGGCTGGGGTTGGTTCCCTGCCCGGGGATCGAACCCGGGCCGCAGCAGTGAGAGCGCCGCATCCTAATTACTAGACCTTATATGATGTAATAGATAAGATGAATAAATATGGATGGATGGATGGATGGATGGATGGATGGATGGATGGATGGATCGATGGATCGATGGGTGGATGGCAGACAGAGAGACAAACAGACAGATAGAACCCTAGATATGCACCAGGGTTTTTATTCTCATGCCACACTGCATACTCTGCATCACTGCTGTAAGCGATTAAGACATTTACGTGCCAATGAACAGAAGGCTCTGTGTTCAAATTCCACAACTGCACAAACCCCTCCACCTTCATCTTGATGTTCTTTCACCTCATTTGTAAATCATGTCCACACCCATGACTCAATCAAAAAAAAAAAAAAAAAAAAAAAGAATTCAGGGTGTTTATCTGAATTAGTACCAATGGCTTTTTTGCTTCTGAAAGGCCAGAGATGTTTTCCAGCTGTGATGGTGAGGAGTTTTATTATCTGTGAATCATCAAAAGCATATGAGCTTTTTTTTAATCTGGTGTTTATCAGTAGCTCCGAAAATACGAACTGGTCATGATGTACGTTCTGATGTTCTAGATGCGGAGGAGGGAAGCTTTAGGATGTGTTACAGGCTTGAATTAATATATACATAACACAGTCAACATCTGCATGTCATAATCAACTTCCACTGTTATTCTACATGTCGTGTTTTCTAAAATTGGTAGGAATAAAGCACAATTATTGTAGAATTAATGCATCCAGTATGATATCTATAATTATTGACACGCAATTTGACATCAAATGCATTACATGTTTTTATTAGTTTTTTTAGCTACCATCTTGCCATTCAGACAGCAAGATCAGGATGCCAGGTCTGTCATTATGTTCCATGAATTCTTGTTCAGAGAATCCTCCAACCTCAATTTGATTTTAATTGTGCATGATATTTTTTTTTTAAGGAATTTAACTTTAGTCTATTTCCTAAAATTTAAACAAACAATGACTGATATGCTATTTATTAAAAATTATAATTATATTATTAAAGATTAAAGATTTTTATTACTCACAAAAATAGTTACAGAATAAACAGTTACCTTGTGCAGAATAAACGGCAACAAATCTTCACTGTAGGATTGTTGGATTGACCACAGTTAATACCAGTTCCCCCAGTGGGCAAAGAAAATCTCCAGTACTTCAGGAGGAAAAAAAGTACTTTAAACACATTTTAAAACCTAAGTTGAAATATATTGTTTATTTATTGGTAATAGTTCAATGAAGGGTGATGATATTGAAGATGAAGCGTGAAAATATTTTTGGAGATTGCTGCACCAAAAAAAACAAACCCTTCTAACTTATTGAATGTGCAGAACGGGTCAGAACAAAGCCTAGGCAAGATTTGAAATGTGCGAATGCTTTGTTAGATATGTGGAATTTATGATCTCTGCATCCAATTAGGATGTTTATAACAGAACATTTAAAATAATAACATATTTCACAGAGAATATGGTATGAAAGGCTTCTTATTAAAAATTGTACAGCCACGATTTTCAAGATTAGTTCAAGATTCTTTACTTTGTTTTGCCTTAAAAACTAAAAGCTGATGAAAATCATAAGGATGATGATACCAGAGGATCTGTTACTTATTTAAATTCTTATACATTTTTTTTCCATGACCAAATGTATCTGAAATGGAATAGAAAGATTTTTCAGCTCCGTATGTTTCATTTGTTCAGTTGAACAGCAACGCAGCTGCTCTTTAATATGTGTGTGTGAGAGTGAGAGAGAGATTGTGAAGCACATCTGGATGGAATTCTTTAGGTCTTGGCAGCTGTTTCTATGCCATGTGGCATCCTGATGTCTACTGTACACAGTGGTGAGAGAACAACGGATGTGGTCAGACAAAGCACCTAACGTCTAGCAAGAGTTTGAGTTCTTAACATCAAGAGAATGATTAAAGTAGTAGTTTGGACAAAAAAAAATGAAATGTAAATGTTTATTGTGTTAAAATTGTCAATTGTAAAATTTGTTGAGTTTTCAACATCTCAAATATTTGTGACTCCATATTCCAGTGTATTTTAATGAAATGGACATAAAGATATTGAAGCACTACATGCAGTTGGTGCTCCATATTTTCAGGATATACAGTGTCTGTCAAAAGACAGGAAAAAATTGTCTTTTATTGTTTTTGAGACACATGCATGTTACTTTTTTTTATATGCAACCAACTAGGTAAAAGGCAAAAGTACCAAGACTTGGACAGTCAAACATGGAGATGGAAGCTCAATGGTTTGGGGTTGTTTTGGAGCAGGGAAAGTCAAAGGAAAACTGAACCATCATCGCTTCTATTCTATAATTCAACACCATGCAATTCCATCTGGACTGAAGCCAATTTGAACCGACTTCATCATACAACACTACAATAAACCAAAGTGTATGTCCAAGCTCTGTAAGCATTATTTAGAGAGTTGTCTGGAGTGATATCTATCATGGAATGGCCTGCCCAGTCACAGTACCTGAATACTATTGAACTGCTCTGGGATGAACTCTATCACATTTCACCCAAATGAGAATGGGTTCCCCCTTTGAGTCTGGTTCCTCTCCAGGTTTCTTCCTCATGACATCTAAGAGAGTTTTTCCTTGCCACAGTCTCCATGGCTGCTCATCAGGGATAAATGCACATCATTCACTTTAACCGTTAATTTCTATAAAGCTGCTTTGAGACAATGTCTGTTGTGAAAAACGCTATAGAAATAAACTTGACTTGACATGACTTGACAAGGCCAGAAAGGAATCTCCAACTTGTGAATAACAACTTTGGCAGGTTTTACAAGAGGCTTGGTAAAGAATTTCATTTGAACTTTTGGAGAAATGAACTGTCCAGGTGCCAAGGGTGTGTAAAGCTGTTATTCAAGCTAAAGGAGGATTTTTTAATGGGAATAAAAGTAAAATCTTCATACTGTTAGACACAATCAGGTGGCACACCAATCACATGGCAGGGGTGGAGAAAGGATTATAAAAGCAAGTCATATGGAAATTCAAACAAATACATGTTGTTGTGTTTGTAAAAGAGCTCTGTTCTCAGGTCATATGACTTCATTTGAGAGGAATCTGTAATGATTTTGATAAGTGACATAGCAGCTAAATTGGTAGTTATAAGATATCTGTTTTATGCAATATTTATTTCCTGTGTAATCCTTCTAGAGTTTGTTCGTCATTATTGCTTTTTCTTTTTCTTTCAGTGTCTTGCACACATCCGTTGTTGAATCAGTCAGGTGTGAGTTGAGCCAAAGGAAAGGGCTGTAGATGTAATGCTGTAGAAATGCCACGTGTTCCGAGACAGTTGAAGAAAAAATACACACTGAATGTCATACACAAAAAGTTTTAGACTATTTTATATAATTGTCTTTTCATTTATTCAACGTTGGCTATGTGATCTGTGTGGTGATTTTTTTGTGATTTTTACACACATGGGAAAACTTTGCTAAAAATGTTTTTCTCTAGTGTATCTCTAAAAAAAAATGAATGAAATAGCAAGTGTGTTTGATTGTTTTGCTCTCATTATCACTCTGCAAACAATGTAATAGGTTCTGACAGTGCCCTCAGGCATGCGGTTTGCACCATGCTAAACTAGCAATCCCTTATTTGATAGAAACATCAGCGACTTGGTTCCTGTACTACATTTAAAATCCGTCAGACACCCAACTTATCTTAAATAATGGGTCTTATTCTGACTGTCATTTAGGCTGTGAAGTTTTTTGGCTGAACTATTCGTTTAAGACACAATATCATTCACTCAGAGCAGGTTTCTCTAATAAATCCTATGGGTAATAATCTAACTGAAAGAACGGTGTGTTTGTGTGGATTCATGGGCGAAGTTAATTGAAATGAACATGGAGTTGGAGTTAACAGCTTAAATGAAAAAATGACCCCAAGAACACATTAAGCAGAGCTTCTCAAAGTTAAATGAACCACAACTCAGCTCATGCTCCATTTTAGACTCGGTGTGTTTAAAAGAAAGCGACATTAGCTGGATTACAGCATTTGGAAGAGAAACAGAAACAGCCAGAGCTGAGAGACTCGACTCTGGGTAAAGTTTGGACAGCGTTATGATGGAACCTCAAGCTTGGAAACAGAAACAGGCAGTGAGTTTTAGGAACAACGCGTCAATGATGATTGGTAGCAGCTGTGTTGAAAAGAGTAACGCAGGCAAAAACATCTTCACACGTTCATAATTAGTGGTTACGAGTCTCTGTAATTGTTTCAAGGGGTCAAAATGCTTTTTTTAATTTATGTTTTGAATCATTATTTCAATGAAATATCCCAATGTAATATAACCCAATGTTGAACAGATATACCAAGATGAAATGAAAAAAAAGATCATTTCAGACTAAATACTAGAAAGGTGTTTTTATACTTTTTATACTTTCTTCACATACCCCAGCGATGTTTGGAAGCTAGGGTCAGAGCACAGGGTTAGCCATGATACAGTGCCCCTGGAGCACAGTGAGTTAAGGGCCTTGCTCAAGGGCCCCAAGAGTGGCAGCTTGGAGATTCCAGGGCTTAAACCCCCAACCTTCTAATCAGTAACCCAGAACCTATGTAATATGTAAATATATAATTTAAACATCTTTCTCTTCTACATTTTGCATTATAAGTGTACAGAAAAGAACATTTGCAGATTTTGTATGTACATTACATTATATATGCTTCATTTTTTCCTTTTGGAAAGAAAGGATTTCTATTAAAGACATTTAGAAGGAATCAGTGAGTAAAAATTCTAAACCGAGTCGTCTAAAAGAAAGTGGGAAAGATGACTCACACGCCGACTGTGTCAATATAACGTGTCATGATCTCACATCGCTACTTAAATATGTCCAAACATGAATTGCTGACTTAAAGGACCTCGTTCTGTAACCAAAGGAAAACTTGTATTTTTCTTGGACGTAGCATTTTCCACACTGAACCCTCATACTGCAGAATGGAGCTGCTGTAGATCCAGGAGATGTGCAGCCACTCCTAAAATCTTACAAAACTTACACTGATCATGAGCTCGAATCAATATTAGACTTTACTTAGGTTACATTTGGGTTTTATGCTAAATTGATACTACGGTCAGGTGGTTGATATGATATTCCAGCTGGTTGCTGGGGTGTTCCTAGATGGTTTTTATATCATGCCACGTGGTTGCTGTGGTATCCCAGGTAGTGGCTATTATATTTCCAAGGGGTTGGTATGCTATTCCAAGTGGTTGCCTGGTAGTTGCAATGGAATCTCATCTCTCTGATAGCAAGTTGATTGGTTATCATCATGTTCCAGGTGGTTGCTAGGGTGCTAGTGTGTGGAGCAGTGCAGTTACCATTCAGAAGCCTTTTGTCTTTATGTCTGATTAAACACATTCTCTACTTGATTGAAGTCCATATTTTGGAATGACAAAATTTAGATCTTTCCACATCCACCAGCTTACCGTTCTTAAATTTCATGGTTCTTTGTGAAAATTGTAGAATTTAGTTTTAATAGAATAAAATTAAAAAGAAGAACATGGATGTTGCCTCTGTTGAAGCGACCATGATCATTATGATGATTATGGCCATGATCATAAAGCAAGGAGAGAATTCTCTGACACCCAGGAGCAATTTAGCACCGCAAATCCATCTCCCTGAGGAAACTCTTATGGAGACTTTAGAACTTAACACAGATAACAACCCAAGCTTTTTCGTGTATCCACATATATTCATACTGTACCTTCACTATGGTTACGACTGTACTAATCCGGATAAATTTGAAAATACGGTTTTCGTCTAATGCTCCACATACACAATTTCGTTTTCAATCGTTTCCCAAAAGTTGCCCATCCACACTCAAACGTCTGAAAACGGTTACGTGAATGGCAAGGAATGCGTTTTTAAAATCCTTTGTTTTTACAGTCCACATTGCAATGCGAAAATGTCATTTTAAAACTCGTCCATTTCGGAGAGCATTTTTTAAAAGCTTTGTTTTTGTTGACAAAACTCAGTATTATTGTGGACAGAAGCCAAAACGGAGAGAAAAATAGGTGTTTTCTAACAAAAACTTATTAGTGTGAAATTAATTGTATATGCACTGTTTTTTTTCCCAATAATAGTCTACATGTGTTAATATTTGTTATATTTGATATTTTTTCTTAAAGTGCAAATAAATCACTTTATAAGCACCTTATGTAGCCTATAAAAGGTAACAATAGAGTATCGGTTATACAGTAGGAGCATTCATTCTTAATGAATTTCTGAAAAATTTGATACATGGCTTATAATAGATTAGAAAGAACCAAGAATAAAAAAAAGAAGTAAAAAACAAAGTCACCATGGTTTTAATACTAAAATTAAAAGAGGTTATTTTTGCTTTGCTATCAGTATCCAACACCGAATTAAGCAAACATAAATATTGCATTAGAACCCACTCTGACTGTCCTTCACAGCCTCGTACAGAATGCAGTTTTTGGATAATTTTTTTTAAGAATGACACTGGTAATAGCTTAAATTCAGTCTTGTGTTTTCTTCTATTTATCTTGCATGTTTACTCAGACGTAAACCAAAACTCTGTGCTCAGTTTTTTCTGATTGAAGTTAGGAATCCAATCCAACTGTATAAAATGAAGTAAACATCCAATGAATGGTTTCTTTTTTGGATCTCAGCATGTCTGATTGACATATCATCATGGCGACCCACTAATCTCCCCTTCAGCCACTGCTTACAACCATGGACGACCAACTGTCCTTTTCCTCACATGTTCTAAATGTGACACGTTCTTGTCGGATCTTCTAGCACTCCTTGACTGTTCCCACCATGTCTCAGGGTAAAATGTAGGTATTAATTGAGAATCTTTTCTGTTCTGGCACGGAGGTGGTGGAAAGGAATTCCCCTAGATGTCCGAACAGCTGCCTATCTTCAAACGACGGATGAGACCTACCTCTTCCTGACACACTGGAACTAGTACTTATTTTCCCTGTTTGTTTTATGTCTTTATGTAAAGAAAAAAAAGTTGATTGATAGAGACTTAAAGCACTTTTGTACGTAATGTAAACGTAAATGGATATTTAGACTGACGATTTTATTTATTTATTATTTATTTATTTTTAATTCTTTGCTCTGTGTGCACAGGTGACTTTTTGTGATTGCTAAACACTTGGTAAAAACTTTTATCAAGCCAAATTTTCTCTTGCACATTTTCTGACTAAATAATTAAACACTTTTATGCATAATGTCTTTTATAAATAATATACGTTAAGAACATTAAAACCAAAGTAATAGAAAGTATTGCAATTTGCTCCTATTCTTGATCCTGGCTTGGCCAACAATGAATTATTGTGACCTGAAGCGACCTCAAGCCCTGTATTTGGACTGGATTCTATTTCACTTCTCAGCCACTACTGTTGAAAAACCTGCCAGAGAGCCCTAAATACATGTAAATATTAATGTAGCATTGTGTAAATCTCTGCATTGTAATGCTGCCTGTAATAACAGCTTTTCGATTTATACATGTAAGTCAAACATGCCCATTCTCTCAACATCTTTATATATTATTTTCTTCAGAAAAACTAAACACACTTTCTCCTTGCTTTGATAGATAAACATTTGATCTCTGAAACCTGGCAAAACAACACCAGAGGTGTGTTAGTTGAAGCATGTATAAACATGCAGCCTCGAACTGAACAGGGTCTCGCTCTCAGAATTCTTTTTCCATTTGCTTTTAACTATGTAGGACTTTCAATAATAGATATTGCTCAAAAGCAACATTACAGGCATGTACATGTGGAACAAGTCCCCAATGAACAAGCCAAAGGCAACAAAAAATAGTCTTTAGGTTTATAACAGCAATGTACAGCAAAGTGCATGTATGAATTTATTTGGGTAATATAGTATCCAGAAGCGAATATCTCGATCCTACTTATTTCTGCAGTTGTTATGTTTGTTTGAATGGGCCAGGGAAGTTTCTGTATGAATCTAGTTGGTGTTGTTTCTTAAAATATTATTAAATGATTTATTTAAACCACTGATCCCATAACCAGTATAAAGCCTTTACTAAAGATAGAGCTAGTGCATCTTGATCAGCAGGCCTTTTATTTATTTATTTATTGACTCATGAGCTCAATATCTGTTCAAAACCTTTCTTAATATTTTACGTGCATCCTGCTGGATTGTTGATCCCAATCATCACAATCACAATTTATAGTATGACTGCATATTTTGTACTTTAATATTTTAAAATAGACCATGTTTTCATTTCACATATATATATATATATATATTTGTATAGTCTCTTGTGTAATATATATATATATATATATATATATATTGCACAAGAGACTATACAAATATGTGGCTTTAGATTATAAAGATAAATGAATAACCAAGGTAATGCTTCAAATGCGACAAAGTAATTTTTTTTTCTATATCGCATAATTATTAATAACATGAACATGTGAGAACCCGAATAGTTTTTTTCACACAGTGCCTGAAATGTAATTTTCCCTTAACACTGTTTCCAATCTTTTTTTTTCTTCCGATTATTTCTTACATTTTAATTTTTGTTAACACTCTATGATATAAACTATTAAATGAATTTGCTGTTTTTGTATAATTATCTTATTTATCAAATTGAACTAAAATAATGCTATCTTGCTTTCGCCATCTTGCAGTGCAGTCCATTGAGGGCCTGATAACAAGCTCATAAAATGGAGCCTGGATTAATAGAGCAAGTAGAGATTTTTTATTTAAATTGTGTTTATGTGACCGATGAATTGTTGGTAAAACCATTATCCATGATCTTAGACACTGAATTGTAGATTCCCCCACCAACCAATGTTTAAAAGATACTGTACTTTATTATTCCTGCGATTTGCACTATCATGTTAACTTATACCTCATTGTTTACATTGCATTATACATGAACTGGGTGAACTGGGATGTTTGAATGCTGTCATCCCCCCACACTCATGCGTTCACTCTGGTTTAATGACAGGGATGTGACAAGCCATCTGTTATAACAGAGATCCCTCATGTTTGTGCGACCTTTTGGCTCTCCATTTTAGTTATGCTTCCATAGCTAATCTTACCAGAGCCCCTGCTTACTTACAATGTTAAAAATTGATCAAACATGGGAAAACATCATTTCTTTATCTCTTTGTCAAATTAAAAATGTTTCTGCGGGACCAGTGACCACTGTTCCTGTCCCTTTTTTTCTCTTCAGATTTGCCAAATTTATCCCGACACGCTACCTCTGGATAGAGTTCTCTTTAATTTGGAGACACAGTGTGCAGCTGGGGATGGTTTTACATCAACAGCCTAAAGATCCATTAGGTTACTGGGCAGCTTAAGAACTTTAAGAATGGATTTGAACTGGAATTAATATCCACAGCCTGCAACAATGACTCAGGACCACAGTTTGCATGAGCAGTTCTGTATTTAAGTGCCCTTCACTGAACACCCCAACAATGATGGAACCCTTATGAATAAACATTGGGTGTCGAGGATGATGATGGGTTCCCTTTTGACTCTGGTTCCTCTCAAGGTTTCTTTCTCATGCCAACTCAGGGAGTTTTTCCATGCCACAGTCACCACTGGTTTGCATTAGGGATACACAAATAAATATAATAAACTTTTAGCCACTAAAATGTAAACATTTTATGAAACTTTATAACCGATTTATCTCTTTAAAGCTGCTTTGAGACAAATTTCATTGTTAAAAGTGCTACACAAATAAACATTTAAATTGAATTGAACCTAATGGTCACCAGGTCATTTGCATTGGTCCTTTCTTTAACCAGTACTTCATACCTGAACATTTTCTAGCATATCCATGAGTATGTATATATTTATTACATATATTGAATTTAATATACTCTAATCTCATTAAAAAGTCGATATTTTGTCATTTTGGGCATTTTTTTTTATTTTTGCTCAAGAGTGCATGTTTTCTTATAGTGAATTGTTATGACTATTCTGAAAGCTGGAATATTCCTTTTATTCCTTTAAGCAATTACTGTACTTTAAATGATTAATGGCTTTTCAGGTCACCCAGGTTGAATCATCTGTATTACTTTTTTGGACGTCAACTCCTAAATATATGAATAGTTGTGACTAGCCCCGAGGATGTGAACATTAATCAGGAGTATTGAGTCAAAGTCTTCCCTCTCTCTCTCTTACAATTTCACACTTTCAATCTTTATTTAAATGATTGATGGATTTTCCAGATCAGCGAGATTTAATAAACCGAATTGATGCTTCGATGTTAACTCCATTGATGTCAAAATGTATGAATGTTTGACTAGCCTTGAGGAGGTGAGGACCATGGTAATATTTTGATCTACTGGCTCACAGATGGTCTCTTCATACATTTAATCTTCTGAAAATAGCTTGATAAGGATCTTTTACAAGGCTAAAGATCTGCTGTATGCACTTGGTGTGACTATTCAAACAAAGCCCAGATTCCACTGTCAAAGAATCAGGTATACTGTATGGACAAAAGCTTTGGGACAACTGACTTTTCTAGCTATATGATGGTTCCACCCTAAACCGATGTTACCACAAAATTAAAAGCAATTGTATAAGATGTCTTGGGATGGGATAGCATTAACTTTTGAACTAGGAGACCCAAACCTGTTCCAGCTATAAGCCTGTGCACAAAGCCAGCTTCATGAAGATATGCTTTGCCTGGTTTGGATTAGAAGATCTTGAGTGGCCTGCTATAGAGCTCTGACCTCAACACTACTGAAAATCTTTGGGATGAAATGAAATGCTGACTGGACCCCAGGTCTCCTTGCTTCACTTACATCACTATTTCTAAGGCTAAATGAGCTCAAATTTACACAAGCATGCTCCAAAATCTAGTGGAACATCTACCCAGAAGAGTGGTGGTTATTATAACAGCAAATGAGGACTAAATGATGGGATTTCAAAAAGCACATACCGATCTTATAGTCAGGTGTCCTCACACTTTTTGTCCATATAGTGCACATCTGCCACGACTTTATTTACAATGTCTTTATTTTCTCAGCTTGTTGACTGGTGCCTCCCAGCGGCAGTCAAAATCAGTTTCTCTGAGCTACACGTTCGAGCTTGTCATAAAAGTCTTCAGCTGCACGTCCTGGCCTGGAAGAAGCTCAGTAATGCGTTCGAATTGAATGTCTACATTATCAACACTAAGCCAAGCATGCCTTTGAAACAGCTTTTAAAGTCAAACCGCAGTCTGTGATTCATGAACCCAAGCATTTGACTGGTAGCCATGATTTTCCTTCAACAATGCTTAGCTGTAGGGGTTCATTTCAGGTGCTTTCTTTCTTTCTTTTAACACTATGGATGCGGAAAGAGTTTTGAATTCAGTGCGACCTTGATTCACCTTGATGCTGATTGTTCAGGGTGTTGTAATTTTCCTGGATTTAGAACACACAGAATCGCTCCAGCACGCATGGATCTTATCTTTGCAGGACAGTGCAAATGTTTACTCTCGACCAGCATTTCAACAGCAGCATGCGTACGCTCCAAAGGCTTGCAAAGAAGCAAAAATGGCCATTTAGCACTAATCAGCAATTATTCTGTGGTAAATAGTAATAATGGTCAATGGATGTGTTCATTTTCTTTAATTTTCTTTATTATTTATATATAAATAATTACAATATTGACCAATGGGTTGTTAATGTTTGCACAACACTGTACTGTTCGGTATGGTTGAGGTCAGAGCTCTTCAGTAGGCCACTCAAGATCTTCCACTCCAAACAACGTAAACCATATCTTCATTTTTGTGCACATGGTCATTGTCATGCTGGAATGGTTTTGCATCTCCTAGTTCAAGTAAAAGTAAATTTAATGCTACTGAATCCAAAGACTTCCAATACATTTGTGCCTCCAAATTTGTGGTAATTGTTTGGGAAAGAACCACATAAAACTGGAAAAGTCAGGCGTCCCAATACATTTTGTCCGACTTTTTGTGTATATGTAAGTACACATGTTAAAATTTACATTTTTATCAACCTTGTGTTCGAGTGCTAACAGTGACAACAACTGTGAACTTTGTTATAATAACAAAATAATTAAAAAAAACATCAATTAAAGAAGATCATAATTAAGTCTTATGTGTGTACTGTGAATTAATCTGTAACTTGATTATAAAAAAGAGCTGCTAAAAATGAACATAATAATTATTTAATAACCTGTTTAAAATACAGAAAAAATATTTAAATCATTTCTTTTTTAGCTTGCACTTTTTATGTATACATTGTTTGTTTAACAATAATACTTTATATAGCAATACTTATAATATTTTTAATATTGTCAGTCTTGTTAAAAAAATATATTGGTATTATCTAAACTTTGAAAAGGGAAGACTTGTCTTGCATGTCATGCATTTGCTGTGTGAAGTTTCCTTGGCTGACCACTGTGTCTACTGCCCTCAACCTAAAATAGCTTGAACAGCACATTGTGCTCTGTTTTCTTATTATGGGAGATACGGTGCTGATGCAGTATAGATACCTTGTGTCTTATTGCTGAACTCAGTCTTGCCATGGACTTGTGACATTAAGCAACAACATTCTTCAACAACCAACACAGCTTTTATCTCCAATGACTGGGTTTCAACCTGCATATAAAATTTATACTTATTCACACCTGCTTGGTATAATTGGGTAATCATACACCTGATATTGTGTGCAAAAGTAAGATTTGAGAGACAAAGCCATTACAAATATATATATATATATACAGTGTTGTGCTAGTTACTAAAAAATTACAGTTACTCGTTACTTCATTCAAAATGTAACTGAATATATCACAAGGTTTTTTGAAATAAATAACAAAACAAGCTGAATAATATATTCACAATCAAAAACTAAAGTGGCTTCTGCATCATAAAAGCTGTTGTGTTGAGCTCTTAAAAATGTTCCTTTCACAGCTGAAGTATGAAAACTATCAACAATGTAGAACAGAACACCGGGTTAGCTTCTAGCTTCTAGCATGGCGTTCCTGGAGGAGCTTCAACAGATTGGAGTTCATCCTCCGAACCTACAATGCGTCCTGCTGTAAACAGGTTAGACTGTAGTCTACACTTCAGCCCAAATTCATTCATTTAAAAAAGTAATGGGTAACGCACCATACGGTAATGGTAACGGAGTTACTTTAATTTTAAAAGTAACGCGTTACAGTATTAGTTACTGTCAAAAGTTACTGCCCAACACTGTATGTGTGTGTATATATATATATACGTATATATATATATATAT
>JAAIIK010000126.1:800930-813094 GCA_014706435.1 Silurus glanis
TCTATCTATCTATCTATCTATCTATCTATCTATCTATCTATCTATCTATCTATCTATCTATCTATCTAGCTAAAGCTGCACAGTGACCCTGCTCAAATGCTGGCTAAGACTTCATACGAAAAGATTGCAGGGGCTTTTCTTATTTTTCCACATTTCTGTAGAAAACATGCGATATTGTACAAAAACAACACCACCAGTTCAACATCATCTATATTTAGGGTTTCTCAGTGAAGCCTCAGACTTTGAGACACTGGGGTTGAAATTAGATCGTTCATAGCTACGGCGCCATCTGTTGGCTAATTTGTATAACTTTTTATTTGTATAGCTATTTATCTGACATAATCGGTCTATGTTCACAATTTCTCGCAAGTCATTACCCACAGTGACTTTCCTGATGACAGTGTTGCAGAAGGATTTACGGTGCATTCAAACTAATGCTTGTGACTCATAAATCACATAACTAGAAACGTAATAATGGACAAGCGACCTCAACTTATTCCTACTTTAAAAGCCGGGAGGATTCAGCAGGTTTTGGAGCAGCACTTTGCTAGATAAGCTTCTACAACTAACTAGCTGATGAAACTAATATTTATACCTGTGAGACCAAAACTCTAATTGGATTTCTCATTACAATGAAACACTAACAGCATAGTCTGATTATATTTTTTGTTTCTTAATTTATTTGTAACTATTAAACACAAATGTGACCCTGCAATAACAAAAAAACAATGGCAAATAGTACCTCTGACCACTAACTGTAAAGGAATTGCATAACAAATACTCCAGTTTTAGCTTTTCATTACAAATAAAACGAATACAGTAAGGCAGAGTTTCAGGCATGACACCAACAGACTGCAAAGACGATCATGTTCCCTTCATCACAGCAGCAGAAATGACTCAAACGACTGAGAATGAGAAACAACTTCATTTCACTAATTTATTAGCGGCATATGTTTTTGCACATGAAAGTGTCACTGTATGATTTAAGGTTTCGTTAGTCCAATCAAGTGTTGGAGTTTTTGGTGTTCTCAGTTCTAGATATGGACTCCCATCTTCTCTGCTTCTCTTGACTTGGATAATCTGTTTTTTATGACTCGGATGGATTTAAAAAGCAGAAACCAGACTGCATGCAGTGGTTTTATTATGCACAGTGTCTGGTTAACATATGCAAGTGTAGTTTAGAAAATGACCACGTCAAGTCAAGTTCATTTCTATTGCGCTTTTTACAACAGGCATTGTCTCAAAGCAGCTTTACAGAATTTAGTAGTTAAGGTTAACGATGTGTATTTATCCCTAATGAGCAGCCATTGGTATTTCAAGATCATTTCTACACTGGCTACCTGTTAAGTTTCGAATCACCTACAAACTACTGCTACACAATAATAAGAAACTAATAAAGAGTAATATATTATATATACAATTCTCCCATACTGACCACTGGATGTTCAACATGGCATCTCATTGCAAAGACTCTTTAAGGATTTAAGAATTAGAATTGTTGCTCTCCACAAAAATGGCAATGCTATAAGAACATCAGTAACACCCTGAAACTAAGTTACAGTACAGTGGCCAGGGCCTTAGAGAGGTTTTCCAAGACGGGTTCCACTCGGAACAGGCCTCCAAGGCTCGATCAAAGAAGTTGAGTCCTTGTGATGTGCGTCAGGTGCAGAAGCTGCTTCATAAAACAGATGCATGAGTGCTGCAGCATTGCTTTAGAGGTTGCAGAAGCGGAAGGTCCACTTGTCATTGCTCAGGCCGTACGCCGCACACTGCAACAAGTCGGTTTGCAGGCCGTCATCCCAGAAGGAGCCTCTTTTGAAACTGGCTCACAAGAAAACCCACAAACAGTTTGCTTTAGGCAACCTGTACAATTGTACATTGTCCCTTAAAAACATATAATAAAATGTTTGCTGAAATGTGAGGGGTGCACTCACTTTTGTAATGTATTTATTAAATACCCACAGGGCTCATAGGACTCAAAACAATAGGAAACTAATAAGGAGCACAGGGACACGATGGTGACATCTGGTGGAAAAGACATGGTAACGCAAGGGAAAATAAAATGTAAAAATATGCAGAAACAAAACAGGATCCATCGAAATCCAGACAACTTAATGTTTAGAGTTTTTAGTAAAAACTAAACATTATTTTTTTCTTTTGATCAAAATATACTGCATATTTTACAGGTATAATCTTGCACTTAAATGCACCAGTAGTGGGCCTTGCCTTTCACACCTAAAGAATAGATTATTTGGAATAATTTAATGCATATTCATGGAAAGAAATTATTACAATTTTAGTGATTTTAATAGTGCTTAGGCCTGCAGAGAAGGCCATGCTAGCCCTGATGGCCAGCCACTGGTTTACTGAACCGGTTTTATTGAACATGGTTTGGTTACAGAGTGAGGTTTGTGTGAATTGCCTGGGGGAAAGCTGTTCTTGTGTGTTGTCTTTTGCATCATAGGTTGCAAAAATTATTATTTTGTTGAGCTTAATTATTATAATTACTATTATTATTACTATTATTATTATTATTATTATTATTATTATTATCATTATTATTTATTATTATTATTATTATTATTATTATTATTGTTGTTGTTGTTGTTGTTGTTGTTATTATCATCGTCATTAATATTTAAAACTATTATTACAATTGCAGCGAATCTGTGCCGTCAGTTCAATTCCTGCTCTCTGATTGGCTACAGCTAATCGGAACACAATTAATGCGGAAGTGACTTTACGTTTCGATCTACAACCCATAAAAAGTCCATAAGTCTCTCAGTGGATGGTTTGTAGATTTGTGATTGTGTGGAGCACGGTGACGTAAAAGGCAGCAACAGTGAAGTTTGGACTCAGAAGCTGTCAAACCCACAGAAAAGCGGAAACGACGTGACTTTTATTTAGCTGCGGAGCTTCTTTTTGTACAACAGGTTGTTTATTTTGGGGGTAAGTTCTCAATTAAAGCTCTTTGCTCATATAGGATATATGTCGTATCAATAAGGTGTAATATATTAGGAGGCTAACCAGAGTAGCGTTAGTTACATTGTTTACTGCGCAAGCTGCTAAGCTTGATTTCAAATTCACGTTAAATTTATCAACATAAACGAGTCTTAGATCAGTTCCAGTATTTAGAAACGTCCCAAAATAATCAGCATTTAGGTCTTTAGGTCCAGGATATTAACATTACATTACATTGCTCCCTTATGGCGTTATTTACACAATTTTACAACTCTCAGTTAATAAATGTGTACTCATATCTCGTTCTGTTAGCTAGCCAGCTTTTGCAGTCTTTCTGAGCCACAATATGTCGAAAAAACTGCTCTGAACAAATTTTTTTTTTTACCTAACCGTTTTCCGTTAACTTCCGCGATAGTAGTTGCGGTCTTGTCGAGAATAGCCAATCACAGTGAAGGTAGTGGATAGGTTTAGCCAATCGGCGCGCTGGGGGTGGGATTTTTGTCTGAATACGGGTACAATAGCGCCTTCTCATAATATTCCACTGGATGCCAATAACCGTGGCTTAAATTATGTAGTTTTCAACATTTAAGACAATAAGCATAAAACGTGTACAAGTGTCTGCTGTTTCCTACATTTATCAGTTGATCAAAATATATTATACTGGTTTCACCTGAATAGTTTTAACCCCCAAAACATCTCAGCATCAGTTCATTGTATACGTCACTGAATGTAAAATTAGTTAAACCAGTTGTCATCATTTCAGGTCATCACTTTTATTTTTTGTAAACGTGTTAAATTGATGAATCTTGAATGTCACTAATGAAGGCGAGTGAACGGCATCAGATCAACCAATAATCAACCAGTTCTCTAAAACAGGTCAAAGGTGAATCTCGTGAATCTTCAATTGGAGAGTGAATACACACGGAGCAAAACGCAGAATTATACACTCTAAAAAAATGGATGAACAAATAAGAAACGAACGAACACTTGTACAGTAAAAGTGTGAATCCTGTTTGGTGTTTTGCGATCAACTTAAATCTAATATCCAATCAAATAAATGAATTTGTGCTGCTGAAATTCATTGATACCAAATAGAAGGGAGTCAAATTTGGTCCATTTTTATTCACTGTGATCCAAACCGTAGTTTATATCAAGAAATCCTGAAACTGTGCATCGTACTGAGAACACGACTAAACATTTTGATGATCGTGTTTATGAACAATAACGAAGGGACTTTTCATTCTGATGGGACTGAGATGATCACTGACACAAATATTTACTTTTGAGAGATGAACTAAGGATTTTGAGAAAAGTTCAGGCTTTTGCAAGAAATCCAATGTGCTGTTTGTATAAATTGTTTTGAGAAATGCACTTTACTGGTTTGCAAACATTAAGGATGATTTCGAAAAAATGCTCCGAAGCAACTGAGAAAAACTGTAATCTCTCAAAAGTAAGTGTTCGTGTCAACATCTCATCAGAGTCACCCTTTGTCATTGTTCACAAACATGATCGTCAAAATGTTTAGTCATGTTGTCACAATGTTACAATGATTGAAAATGCACAAAGTTGAATTTCTTCTGTTTGGCATCTATGAATTTGAAACAAGTACAAATGTACTTTATTTGATTGGATATTTGATTTTTATTGATCGCAAAACAGCAAACAGGATTCATACTTTTACTGCACTGTATTAGTGTCCATTCGTTTCTTCGGTTGTTCATCCGTTTTCAGAAATTGTTCTGTGTTTTGCTTTGTTGCCAAATTCAGGTTCACAAGATTCACCTTTGACCTGTTTTAGAGAACCAGGTGATCATTGGTTGATGGGAAACAGCAGACACTTGTACACAATCGATTAAATTAATGTACCAAAGCATTCGCAGTTTGATCAAAGCAGCGAGAAATGTTTTTATGATGTGCACAAGTGACTAAATGATGTGGAGGTTGAACAAATAGTTTGAGAATTTCATTTCTGATCAAAAATTTCTTCAGAAAAACTAAAGGATTTTCTATTTTTTTTTAAGAAAAAAAAAAGATTAGCCAAACGCATACACGGGTAAAATTCAGCAAGGCCTGAGACACTTGTATGACCGAGACCATGAACCTGTGTGTATGAGAGATTTGTGAGATTTTAAACCTCCAGTGGGAAGAAGATTCTCAGTGGTTAAGGCAACGTCGATTATTTTTTTTTTTTTAGCTCAGGCTCTGTGGAAATTTCAACCCATGAAATGTATGCTGAACAATTCTGTAGTCTTGTTCTATTTGTCTAAATTTTTTTTATTCCCAGGGCATGGAGAAAGAAAAGCAGGATCGATTTGACCGAGCCAGACTGCAGGTGATTAAGGACGGCTACGAGCGGGCGTTCGAGTGCATTAACAAGGCTCTCTCCGAGGACGAGGCGGGACGCAAGGCCCAGGCGTTGGAGCTTTATCGGCAGGGACGCCAGCACCTTCTCAGAGCGCTTAGCGTGCCTACGCAAGGAGACGAGTGCGTGGGCGCTCAATGGGATTCGGCACGGCAGATGCAGCAGAAGATGCAGGAGACTCTGAACAACATCGCGTCTCGGTTAGCGATCCTGGAAAACAGCCTGGTTGCTTCAGCTACGCCTTCTCTTCCGAGCAGACCAGGGAACGAGGCGTCTTCTCAAAACCTGTACCCTACACTACCTACCAGACCACCACCACCCAAGGTGCTGCTCTCCAACAGCCAGGCTGCAGGGAGCGAACGACCTCCCGCGTACTCGCCGCAAGCTGCAGATGGACACGTCAGTATCTCATACGGGACGGCTTCAGGAGAGCTTTCTTTAGTCGGGGATGAGTACTACAGCCAAACACCCAGCTCCAGCACCTCACCACAGATCACGTGGGAAGACGGAGAGGAGATGTTTTTCCTGCCTAACGGCGTCCAAATCTTCTTCGTCACTCCCGATGGAAATGTGAGCGCACCCTCATACCCAGGATACCTGCGTATCGTGAAGTTTACCAACGACTGTCCGGAGGAGATGCCCACCAGGCCACCTGCCTTCCTGCAGGTAGAGTGATCATAGTATAGTAATGATAAAAACATCAGCTGTCATACAGCTCATCTGGAGCACAAAGGGAATACAGGGGGCAATTCAGGGGTTTGAACCGATAAATGTATTATGGGAATGCTAATATATATGACAATAATACAGTATAAATGTAAATGTGAAAAACACAGGTAAAATTTAGATTTTCACAATTTATCCAGTTTTCTTTGTCACATACACATTCATACAGCGTACGACATGTAGTAAAACGCTTGTTACGACTGTGAAGCTTGTAAATAGAAATAGAATATAAAAAATACAATGATTAAAAATGAAAAGTATAATAAAAGTGTAAAATTTTAAAATTAGGGATAAAGAAAAAATATCTATCTCTCTCTATCTCGCTCTATCTCTCTCTACTGAACACCTTTTAATATAAATTGGAATGCTGACTGCACCCCAGGCATTCTCACCTACATCAGTACCTGACTTTTGTAGCATCTTTGTGGCTGATCAACACAAATATCCATAACACACTCCAAAATCTAGTGGAACATCTTCCCAGAAGAGTGGAGGGAATTATAAGAGCAAATCGGGACTAAATGTGAACGCGATGCTCAAAAAACACATACCGCACTTATGACAAGGTGACCCAATACTTTTGGCAATAAGTAATGTGTGTATAAATATATCTAAAACAATAAGACCAAAAGGAAAGGGTGTTTATATGACATAGATATTGACCGTAGTCCAGATATAAAGTGTCAATGTGATTGTCACTATAGGCAACATGAGAGTGTAGTAATTTGTGCAGCAGTAGGCAGAAAGAGGTATCATGGGAAACACTGTGTACAGTATGGAGAAATTAATCTACTATAATATGTTGACTGAGTTAGATGTATAGATAATCATTTATAACATTTGGTACGCACTGCGAATATAACACTATAAAAATAGAATTAGTTTTAATGAGAGTCAAGAAGCTTTTATTGTCATTTTATCCATATATAGCTGACACAGTACACAGCGAAATGAGACCACATTCCTCCAGAACCCTGGTGCTACTTTTTAACAACATTAAGCTACATAACAGAAAACACAGAGCTATGGACTGGTAAGTGTCCTCGCCACATAAAGTGCATCGTGTGCAACCTGGTGCAAACAGTGCAAGACAGACTGAGAGCTTGAGGGAAGAAACTGTTGCAGAGTCTGGATGTGGTGGCCCGAATGCTTCAGAACCGCTTTTCTGATGGCAGGAGGGTGAAGAGTGTGTGCTGTTGGCATTGCGGGTGCAGCGTGTGGTGTAAATGTCTGTGATGGAGAGGAGAGAGACTCCTAAGTCAACAACCATCTCTTGAGTTTTGTCAACGTTTAGAGACAGGTTGTTGGCTTTACACCAGGCTGTTAACTGGTGCACCTCAATGCTGACTCATCGTCCTTGCTAATGAGACCCACCATGGTCGTGTCATCAGCGAACTTGATGATGTGACTTGAGCTGTGCTTTGCTACGCAGTCGTAAGTCAGCAGAGTGAACAGCAGTGGACTGAGCACACAGCCCTGAGGGACCCCGGTGCTCAGTGTGGTGGTGCTGGAGATGCTGTCTCCCAGTCAAGAAGTCCAGGATCCAGTTACAGAGGGAGGTGTTCAGACCCAGTAGGCTCAGCTTCTCAATCAGGTGCTGAGGGATGATTGTGTTGAATTCTGAGCTGAAGTCTATGAACAGGTGTCTCATTGCAAACTTCTTCTTTTTCTTTCGGCTGCTCCCATTAGGGGTCGCCACAGCGGATCATCCGTCTCCATACCACCCTGTCCTCTACATCTGCCTCTTTTACACCAACTACCTGCATGTCTTCTCTCACCACATCCATGAACCTCCTCCTTGGCCTTCCTCGTTGACTCCTGCCTGGCGGCTCCATCCTCAGCATTCTCCTACCAATATAACTCATGCCCCTCCTCTGCACATGTCCAAACCATCTCAATCTCGCCTCCCTCACCTTGTCACCAAAACATCCTACATGCGCTGTCCCTCTAATAAACTCATTTCTAATCTTGTCCATCCTCGTCACTCCCAACGAAAACCTTAACATCTTCAGCTCTGCTACCTCCAGCTCCACCTCCTGTCTTTTACTCAATGCCACTGTCTCTAATCCATACAACATCGCAGGTCTCACCACAGTCCTATAAACTTTCCCTTTCATTCTTGCAGATACCCTTCTATCACAAATCACTCCTGTCACTCTTCTCCACCCACGCCACCCTGCCTGCACTCTTTTCTTTACTTCTCTAACACACTCTCCATTACTTTGCACTGTTGACCCCAGGTACCTGAACTTCTCCACCTTCTCCACCTCTTCTCCCTGCAACCGCACCACTCCACTGCCCTCTCTCTCATTCACACACATGTACTCTGTCTTACTCCTACTGACTTTCATTCCCCTTCTCTCCATCGCATATCTCCACCTCTCCAGGCTCTTCTCAACCTGCTCACTACTCTCACCACAAATCACAATATCATCCGCGGACATCATAGTCCAGGGAGACTCCTGTTTGACCTCGTCCGTCAACCTGTCCATCACCACTGCAAACAGGAAAGGGCTCAGGGCCGATCCTTGATGTAGTCCAACCTTCACCCTGAACCAGTCTGTTGTTCCTACTGCACACTTCACTGCTGTCACACTGTCCTCATACATGTCCTGCACCACCCTCACATACTTCTCTGACACACCTGACTTCCTCATACAATACCACAGCTCCTCTCTCGGCACCCTGTCGTACGCTTTCTCTAAATCCACAAATACACAATGCAATTCCTTCTGTCCTTCTCTATACTTCTCCATCAACATCCTCAAAGCAAATAAGGCATCTGTGGTGCTCTTCCTCTGCATGAAACCATACTGTTGCTCACAGATGGTCACCTCTTCTCTCAGCCTGGCTTCCACTACTCTTTCCCATAACTTCATGGTGTGACTGATCAACTTAATTCCCCTGTAGTTACTGCAGGTCTGCACATCTCCCTTATGCTTAAAGATCGGTACCAGCACACTCCTTCTCCATTCCTCAGGCATCGTCTCACCTTCCAGAATCTTGTTAAACAATCTGGTTAAACACTCCACTGCCATCTCTCCTAAACATCTCCATGCTTCTACAGGTATGTCATCTGGTCCAACTGACTTTCCACTCTTCATCCTCTTAATCGCTGCTCTCACTTCCTCCTTACTAATCCTATCTACATCCTGCTTTACCAACTCTACATCATCCAACCTTCTCTCTCTCTGATTTTCCTCATTCATCAGCTTCTCAAAATACTCCCTCCACCTTCTCAACACACTCTCCTTACTAGTCAACACATTTCCCTCTCCATCCTTTATTGCTCTAACCTGCAGCACATCCTTCCCAGCTCGGTTCCTCTGCCTGGCCAATCGGTATAAATCCTTTTCTCCTTCCTTAGTGTCCAACCTCTCATACAGCTCCTCATATGCCTTTTCCTTGGCTTTCGCCACATCCCTCTTTACCTGCTGCCGCATCTCCTTGTACTCCTGCCTACTTTTCTCATCACTCTGTCTATCCCACTTCTGTTTTGCCAACCTCTTTCTCCTTATGCTCTCCTGCACTTCCTCATTCCACCACCACGTCTCCTTGTCTTTCTTTCTATTCCCAGATGTCACACCAAGTATTTTTCTAGCTGCCTCCCTCATCACTCCTGCAGTAGTTTCCCAATCATCCAGCACCTCTTCACCACCACCGAGCCCCTGTCTGACCTCTTCCCTGAACCTCACACTACACTCTTCCTCCTTCCTCCTGTCGGCTAACAATTCCTGTGGCGGTCGTTGTTAACCCGGGCCTCGACCGATCCGGTATGAAATTCTCATTTGTGATCCGCATATTTGATTTGGCACATGTTTTACGCTGGATGCCCTTCCTAACACAACCCTCCCCATTTACCCGGGCTTGGGACCGGCACTAAGAGTGCACTGGCTTGTGCCTCCCTAGTGGCTGGGTTAATTCATGCTCAGGATTAAAGTCAGGAAACCTGAAGTGGTGAAGCAGCTTAAACATCTATGGAGTATACAATATATGTAACTTTGCGCTCAGCACTGAATATGATCAGTGAATGTGATATAAATTTTGAGGTCTATACAGAATATAAGAACAGGGATGAGCAGTATTTATGATACATGTATTTCAAATACATATTCCAAATATAAAATAGGATTTTGTATTTGATAGAGTTGATGAAAATGGCTTTATTTTAGAGACAGAGGCATTGACTAAAAGACAGGAGGTGGAGCTGGAGATGAAGATGTTGAGGTTTTTGTTGGGAGTGACGACGATGAACAGGATTAGAAACGAGTTTATTAGAGGGACAGCGCATGTAGGACGTTTTGGAGACAAGGTGAGGGAGGCGAGATTGAGATGGTTTGGACATGTGAAGAGGAGGGACATGAGGTATATCGGTAGGAGAATGCTGAGGATGGAGCTGCCAGGAAGGAGGAAAACAGGAAGACCAAGGAGGAGGTTTATGGATGTGGTGAGGGAAGACATGCAGGTAGTTGGTGTGAAAGAGGCAGATGTAGAGGACAGAGGGGTATGGAGACGGGTGATCCGCTGTGGCGAACCCTAATGGGAGAAGATGAAAAAAGAAGAAGAAGATGAAAATGGCTTTATATTTTTTATCAAAATACTTGTTTTATATTTTTGTAGTTTTATAATACTGTTAAATACTTTGTAAGAAATCTACATGATGGCATCATAAAAACGCAGCCTCTGATTGGTGCCTACTCAGTATTTTGTCCAGACTTGATGAGACCAGAACAGAAATACATCTGGAACAAGGTGGTGAAGGTAAGAAGCGTGCAGGCTGTCAGCTTTTAATAGGTGTCCAATGATCGATAAATAAATATTTGATTGCCAAATATTGTACCCTAATTGAAGTAGTTGTTTAGTAGGATCATGATTTTGCACACCATTGCATAAACGACTGCCTGGCACATAATATATTATTATATTAATGATTAACAATCAAATGATTAATTTGTTAGAAACTAGTTGCAATGAACACAGGTGCCATTAGTCGTCTTCTTATGAGTGACTTGTTTGTCATTGAGTCAGTGTTTCTGATGCAAAGCAGCTCTTCGTTACCAAACGCCAAGTAACTAAATTAGGATACAATTATGAGTCATTCGCAAACTGTTCAACATTAAACTGTAGGTTACTTTAAAACTAACCTTCAACTGGGAAATCACATGTATTATGTATATGAATATTTGTTCTCTTAACTGGTTGCATATGGCAGATTTATTGTGTGAATCAGCCTGAGAAAAGTTGTTGCAATCAAACATCGTTTACTTAATCAGCAGAGTCTGTGTGTAATGGTGAAGATCTAATAGACCAATTGATGGAAGGTTTGCAAAGAAATGTTATGCTCCCTTTGTATTTTTAAAATAGAAAAATGCAGTAGTTTATTTTGATACAATGTGTGGCTGCCGTATTTTGTAGTTTATTTTGATACACTTAAGATATTTGCTGTTTTTTTTTTTTTTAATACATGTTGATGCATCTTTGCCCAACCCGGTATAAGAATCTCTAAAGGCTTATTTATACCAACATGAAATAGATCTTAAATTGTAAGAGTATATTTGTTCTCTTAAACTGTATTAGTTCTCGTATATTAGTTCTCTTAGTTTACTCATAGAGAAGAATAACTGTAATGTTACAGTATACAAGTTTGTGGACACCTGAGCATATGACTTCTTTGTTGAAGCATATCTTCATGGAGCTGGCTTTGTAAACAGGAGCACTGTCAGGCTGAAACAGGTTTGGGTCTTTTAGTTTTCATTGAAGAGAAAATGTAATATTAGTGCATTCAAAGAAACTCTATATGACTATTTGCCTTCAAATTTGTGGTAACAAAGAACCACAATACGGCTGTCAATCAAAAATGTTGGTCAGAAAAATGTGCATGAAAGAAACAAAGAACACGTAAAACTTTTATGTGCCAACATCTAAATTAAATGTATAAAGCTACTACAAGTTTCTCTTTAAGCCTTAAACATTCAAATAATCAAAGGGTAAAACTTTCATACCAACTTTCCCATACCATACCATACCATACCATACCATACCGTACAATACCATACCGTACAATACCATACAATACCATAACAACTATCTAATACTGTCCTGTACTATACTCTGC
>JAAIIK010000126.1:846432-873084 GCA_014706435.1 Silurus glanis
ACACACACACACACACACACACACACACACACACACACACACACACACACACTCAAAGCCAAACTAATTTCTTTGCCTGGTACTTGTAGTTCCAGCAGGACCTCCAGGTTATGAGTCTGTCATTCAGAAAGCCTTACCTTATCACTCACACTGATTCCCTAATGACAAGCACAGAGAACAAACACACTGCAGAAAGCCTTGTTCTCAGAAACGTCCAGCCGAGTTCTGTGAAGAGGTGTCGCGACTGCTGATGAGGCGATGTGGCGAACTGATTTGAACCATTAATGGTGGAGAGCAGTGCATGTATGTGTGTGGCTTCCTGGCTGAGCCAGAAAGTGGACAAAATTGGAAAACACACTGGACGAACTGAAGAAGAACGGTTCATCAATTGTATGTGATGCTGCATGAATACTAGTGCAGTAATGCATAAAGTTAATCTGACTACTAAAGCACAAGAATTTAGAACAAACCACCAACAAAAACACACTAGAATAGTAAGAAAAAAAAAAAGACTGTTTTGACAGTGTTCATTTCAGAAGCTGCTCATCATTCAGAGATTTCATGTGCATCCGTCACAAAGAAAGAAAGAAAGAAAGAAAGAAAGAAAGAAAGAAAGAAAGAAAGAAAGGAAGAAAGAAAGAAACTTTATGCTTGTCCCATGTACTTTACAGCACAGTGAAATTCCTTCTTCACATATCCCAGCAATGCTAGAAAGCAGAGCACAGTGTTAGCCATGATACAGCACCCCTGGTGCACCGAGGGTTAAGGGCCTTGCACAAGGGCCGAAAGAGTGGCAGCTTCACGATACCAGAGCTTAAACCCCAATCTTCTGATCATTAACTCAGTGCCTTAACCACCAAGATACCACTTCACTTAAGACTTGTATGAACTCATCACCCTACACCAATGCCTGACTTGACTGATAGTCTTGTGGCTGAATGTGGCTGAACTTTTATCAGAAACAATAGTACAAAAAAAACTCCAAACCAAATAAATAAATAACAAATAAATACATAATTTTTGTTAATTTTAATCTTGTGTAAGAAGAAAACAACAAGGATCTTAATGTGAAAGATTATTACAGCGTAGCAGTAACAAAATACACAGGGTTTGGTTTAATCAGAGTAAAAAAAAATAAAAAAATACAATAAAAAAAAATTATAAACCCAGGATAATTTCTGCTTGAACATTTTATACTGTTCTTCCCTTTGTTATGTAAGTGGGATTAAGCTTTAACCATTTTTTTTCTTTCTTCGGCCAGTTTCATCAATTTTTTATGCTGCATGGATACTACAATAATACATAATAAACTTAATTTGATTACCAAAGCGCAACAATTTAGAAAAACAACAAAAATCTGAATTTAGTAAAACGTACATGACTTTAATAAAACCTTGTGGCTAAACTTTTTTTTTATTTTTTTTTATTTATCAAAAATGATTATATGAAATAGAGTATATAAATGAATTAATTAATTAATAAATAACAAATAAATATATCATTTTTGTTAACACTAAGCTTGTGTAAGTAACAATGATTACAACAACAATCTTAATGAAGAATTTGTGGGGTATTTTGGGTGATTTAGAGTCAAAAGGAACACAGGATGATTCCTGCTCAGACATTTCATATTGTTCTTTCCCCTTGTTCTCATGTAAATGGGAATTCGCTTTGAATTCAAACTAAATGTAAAAATAGTTTTTTGACGTAAAAAAAAAATGGAGCCATTGAGCCTGATGTCAGTAAATGGTAATAATGGTCACCTTTTGGTCAAAGATGGTCCTTGAAGTTTGGCTATTCACCTGATATTCTGCACATATTACATAACTACCTTCATGATTTAGAAGCTGTTTTGGGGATGGGCTCACTTTGACACACACCAATCAGGCATAACATTATGACCACCTACCTAATACTGTGTTGCTCTCTCTTTTGCTACCAAAACAGTCCTGACCAATTGAGCATTAACAGCATTAACTTTAGCAATTTGAGCTACAGGAGCTCATATTTCAGCCTTCGCTCCCCACGTGCATCAATGAGCCTCGGCCGCAAAAGACCCTGTCGCCGGTTCACCACTGTTCCTTCCTTGGACCACTTTGATAGATACTGACCACTTCAGACCAGGAACATCCCACAAGAGCTGCAGTTTTGGAGATGCTCTGACCCAGTCATCTAGAATCCTTACACTTGCACATTTTTCTTGATTCTAACTCAAACTTTGATGACAAATTGTTCACTTGCTGCCTAATATTTCCCACCCACTACCAGGTGCCATGATGAAGAGATTATCAGTGTTATTTAGGTCACTGGCCATAATTTTATGGTCTAAATGTTATGCCTGATCGGTGTACTGTATATCTTGGAGTGGATTCTGATATGGGTCTATAATTTCTTACACTTGATTGTAAGGGAAAAGCAGATTTGAAGTTTTGGAGGTGCTGGTGGCAGTTGAATGATGGATGTTGTTTGTTGGATGATGGCATGGATTGATGGGTGTTGGCTGGTGGTGTTGGTTGTTGGTTAGTACCGTAATTTCCGGACTATTAAGCGCACCCAAATATAAGCCGCACCCACTAAATTTTACAAAGATTTTTTTTTTTAACATAAATACTCCGCACCTGTCTATAAGCTGCAGGTGCCTACATTGAAACTAATGAACTTTACACAGGCTTTAACGAAAGACAGTGTCTGTTACACGGCTTGTATCTAAACAGTAGCCTACCAAGAAAGTCATTGTTCACTGTCTTCCTCCTTCCTTTCACAACAATTTCTCTCGGGATTTTTTCTTTTTTCATCGTCGTGCGTTTAAAAATCACCATCGGTGAAGCTTTTCTCCCGATGCCGTGCAGCTCAGAACACAGGTGAGGTGCGTTTTTTCATGCCCGGTTGTTTTCAGCGTGACGAATGATTCGCCTTTCCTGTTGATAGTCCGAGTGAGACGCAGGTTAAACGTCAGAGGAACCTCATCCATACTTATGATGTGGTGCGGCCCGATTCAGTGGGAGCGCATCTGATTTAATATAAAGAGTTTCATTGGTTCACCTGAACCCGTTCCGCAATTTCATTGGTCTAATGTTATGGGGCTCAGTTTTTTTGGCTTGAAGTTTGTGAAACCGGGAAAAACCCAGGAACAATCCATAAATTAGCCGCTTTGTTGTTTAAGCCGCGGGGTTCAAGGAGTGGGAAAAAAGTAGCGGCTTATAGTCCGGAAAATACGGTAGTTAATTGGTAGTTGTACTGATTCAAGATCATGCACAAAATATACAGGATTTATTGCTTAGCCTTCTCCTCTCTCTGTTTCTCTCTCCATTTCACATTTGCTTCTACCTCAGACTCTGTCTTAGAAGTGGAGCCTTTGTAGTCTTTGTGGCTGGTGTCCCGTGGGCGTTTTGAGTGGACCCCGTTTGCACAAGCAGACAATTTGTACAGAGCTCCTTCCTCAGCAGCTTGATGCCTTTTGGAAAGTGGATTGCATTCTGATCAGTCTGATGAACCAGCTTATCTTACTGCAATGTATGATGCCGTCACGAGAATAAGATTAACCTTCAAAGCACAAGGCTTAATTTCAAGTCAAGTCAAGAAGTTTTTATTGTCATTTCAACCATATATAGCTGACGCATTACACAGTGAAATGAAACAATGTTCCTCCTGAACCCTGGTGCTACATACAACAACAATCACAGAAAACACAGGGCTAAGGACTAGTGTCCTCGCCACATAAAGTGCATCGTGTGCAACCTGGTGCAAACAGTGCAAAGACAACACAAGACAGTGCAAGGCAATACAGGACAGTGCAAGACACACAAATACACAAAACACAAAATACAAAACAGCACCGCCAGTAAACCTGTTGTATATTGCACACTGCAGTGTGTAAAAGACATAAAGTGAACATTGTAAATAACAAAAAATGTAAACAAAATGTTGTGCAAAAGAGCATCATTTTCGCAATGGTCCCTCTGTAGAACGTGGTCAGGATGGGGGGAGGGAGATGGGGGGAGGGAGATGGGCTTTCCTTAGCCTTCTCAGGAAGTAGAGACGCAGCTGGGCTTTCTTGGTGATCGAGCTGGTGTTGAGTGACCAGGTGAGGTTATAGGCCAAATAAACCCCAAGGAATTTGGTGCTCTTGACAATCTCCACAGAGGATCCATCAATGATCAGTGGAGATTGGTCGCTCTGTGCTCTCCTGAATCAACAACCATCTTTTTTGTTTTGTCGACGTTCAGAGACAGGTTGTTCGCTCCATACCAGGCTGTTAACCGTTGCACCTTCTCTGTATGCTGACTCATCATTCTTGCTAATGAGACCCACCACGGTCATGTCATCGGCAAACTTGATGATGTGATTCGAGCTGTGCATTGCTACACGGTCGTAAGTCAGCAGAGTGAACAGCAGTGGACTGAGCACACAGCCCTGAGGTGCCCTAGTGCTCAGTGTGGTGGTGCTGGAGATGCTGTTTCCGACCCGGACTGTCTGAGGTCTCCCAGTCAGGAAGTCCAGGATCCAGCTACAGAGGAAGGTGTTCAGGCCTAGTAGGCTCAACTTCTCAATTAGGTGCTGAGGGATGATTGTGTTTAATGCTGAGCTGAAGTCTATGAACAGCATTTGTACAAATAAGTTCTTGTTGTCTAGGTGGGTGAGGGCCAGATAAAGGGTCGTGAAGATGGCATCGTCCGTGGATCGGCTTGGACGATACGCGAACTGCATGGGGTCCAGTGAGGGTGGTAGCTGGGTCTTTATGTGCCTCATGATGAGCCTCTCGAAGCACTTCATCATGATGGGTGTGAGTGCGAAGGGACGATAGTCATTGAGGCAGGAGACAGTAGATTTCTTCGGCACAGGAACGATGGTTGTCGTCTTGAAGCATATAGGAACAATGGTGCTGCTCAGGGAGATGTTGAAGATGTCAACAGATGAATTGTTGTGCACATTCCCTGAGCACTGAGCCAGGAATGTTTTCTGGTCCAGCAGACTTTACCTCACTTAAGCTGTGGTCAGACAGAACACCTGGTCACTGGAAGGAGGGATGGTCTTCCTTGCCACCATGTTCTTCTGCACCTCAAACCAGGTGTAGAAGTCATTTACCGCATCTTGGAGGGAGGAGTCACGAACACAGGTGATGTTGTCTAGTAGTTCTTGATCGCCTGGATGCCCTGCCACATGCGCCACATGTCTCCGCTGTCCTGGAAGTGGCTGTGGATTCTCTTGGCGTGTGTGCGCTTCGCCTCTCTGATGGCACGGGACAGTTTGGCCCTCGCTGTCTTTAAGGCCGTCTTGTCCCCCGCTCTGAAGGTGGAGTCTCTTGATTTTAGCAGCACACACACTTTAGCGGTCATCCACAGCTTCTGGTTGGAGCGTGTAGTGATGGTCTTAGAGATGGTCACGTCATCAATGCACTTGCCGATGTAGCTGGTCACTGTTGACGTGTACTCCTCCAAGGTGATGAATCGCCGTTGGTTGCAGCTTCCCTGAACATGTCCCAGTCAGTGCTTTTAAAGCAGTCCTGAAGAGCAGCCGTTACAGTCTTGACAGGTCAGTAGGATTTTTGTATTGTCAGAATGAGTTGAGTAGCCTAAAGGCATGTGGGGGAAAGTGCTCTTGCAAAGTCTGGAAGTTTTGCACCACATACTGCAATAGCATTTTCTTGAGAGATCGCCCTTTTTTCAGAATGAACGGTTCACACAGATGCATTTTTGTCTACTTTTTTGTTGTTTTTGACCACATGTAGCAAATACTTGGGCATATATGCATAATGACTAAATTGGTGACACACCAATAAGGTTTTTGGTGGACCTACAACCATCAATTTTTCACCTACTGTAGGTGTGAAAAAGGTTCTGAAGCCTGGTGATTGACTGACCTCCCATTTTTGGTGTATTCCCACCTCGCCTTTAGCTTTCCCAGGGCACACTCTGTGACTCTAACCAATATAAAGGGAATTGTCCTTGGTTTGGATATGCAGTTTCAAACAGAGCTTGTTTAAAAGTTAATATACAGCAACACTTACTACAATCACATTTTATTCTGGACAAATACATTCTTAGCATATTTTGTCACCTCAAAATAACTCTGCTATACTCAGCCTGTGTGCTTCTTTTTGAAAGATGCTGAAATAGAACAACAAGATGATGATTTATTGTGGGCAGGCACACAATTGTAATGATTTCAGCTCACCTCTGGATTACATACTGTAGGATACAAATTTTATTAGTTTTTCCTTCCTAGTCTCGTTAGAATTATTATGGTTTTGCAGTAAGACATGAGTCATACAATCTGCTGTGCCTTCTGAAACATTCTTAAATCCAATTCAGGGTCGCGTATCAACTACAATGCAATTACCTTTGAATTACCTTTCCCAATTTTATGCTAGTTAGTGGATGATGAGCTCGTATTTATCATTCGTATCTCTCTGGTAGCTCCTCCTCCTGCTCTGATGCCAGGCACATGCAGAAGGAGGAGGAAGAGGAGGAGGAGTGTATAATCATTCAGCAGCTCGACTCATTCACAGAAATCTAACACACACACACACACACACACACACACACAAAGGCAACATGAGCTCAGCAGCGATAACACTCTGCTCCAACAGTCTGCTACACTGTGGAATGGGTAAGATTATTTCGATCTTCTTACCCAAGAGGGAAAAATGAAGCTAGTGGGTGTATTTTTATTTTATTTATATTAACGTATATTATAGGAAAACTCTATATTGTGCTTATTATAGCTATAGATATCTTTTTTTTTTACTTTAGATTTTTGAGTCATTTTTAAAAACTGTTATATTTCTGCTATTAATTATAACCTGACAAAATTTCTGTGCTATTTACATACACATACCTTAATATGTTTTATATTTCTGACCCAAGCGAGAATGCATGTGCAGTGGTATTGCTTCCTACCAGGTTTCGGAATCATTTTCATGATGACTTTTTCTTTATCATTTTCACTCCCCGAGTTCATATTCAGCTGGATACAAGCATCATTTTTTAAGCCTAATGCTTAATTTGGTAACTCTTTACTTCATTTGGTAATTACCTCACTAGTCGTAAATAGTTGACGTTTTTTGAGAGGACTAGATCACCAAAATGACACGAGGAGGGATTTAAACACTATGAAAACAGTGTGCTGTTGGAGGAAGATAAGTGACTTGGTGATGGAATTAATTATTATTTCCAATTATTGTTGTAAAATTATTATTAAAGGATTATTATTCTTATAAACAGCTATTTGCTAATATATTAATTAAGGAGCAAATGGGAAAATAAAGGCTGAATAGGAAAACTTAGTTCCATCTTATTTTCGATACTGGAGACAACAACAGTGTCCTCAAGGACAACTTTATTAGCAATTTCTAAGATGAACAGTTCTGCATTTAAGCATCCATCACTGAACACCTCAACAACGATGAAACTGTAATGAATGGACATGTTGAACATGAGGATGGGTTCCCCTTTGAGTCCAGGTTCTCTCAAAGTTTCCTCTTAATGCCATCTCAGGGAGTTTTTCCTTGCCACAGTCAACACTAGCTCACTCATTAGGGCTAAACTTATGAGGAACAAACTTATAGAAAATAAACTTATGCATTTCAACTTCATAAATTTTAATCTCGTAAAGCTGTTTTGGGACAATTTCCATTAATTAAAATGCTATACAGAGAAAACTGAATTTAATTGAATTATAACTTTTTAGGCAGGTCTACAGTCAAAATGTCTGGTTCACAAAATATATTATTTGTATATATTTATATGGCATTGAGTAAAAGACAGGAGGTGGAGCTGGAGGTAGCAGAGCTGAAGATGTTGATATTTTCATTGGGAGTAATGAGAATGAACAGGATTAGAAATGAGTTTATAAGAGAAGCAGCACATGTAGGCTACATTTTGGGGACAAGGCTCGATTGAGATGGTTTGGACATGTGCAGAGGAGGGACATGGGGTACATTGGTTGAATAATGCTGAGGATGAAGCTGCCAGGAAGGAGGAAAAGAGGAATGTCAAGGAGGAGGTTTATGGATGTGGTGAGGGAGGACATGCAGGTAGTTGATTTGAAATGTAGAGATGTAGAGGACGGGGTATGGAGACGGATGATCCGCTGTGGTGACCCCTAATGGGAGCAGCCAAAAGAAGAATATATATATATATATATATATATTCATTCATGAGATGTGTATGTATATATCTACACGCATCCCTTATGAATCAGAATTGAAAATTCAGCAGCGCTGGGCTATAACTGAATTTATATAATGTTATATCCTGATCTTAATTAACGTCTTCTCTCTCCACAGCTAATGGAACGGCAGGCAGTCAGCTGTCCACGCCACGTTCATGCAAGTCCCCGAGTCCATCTGCTACAAGTCCAGCCAGCCTCCGGAGACGGCGGGTAAGATCTCCTCATTTACCTTTCATATTTAGATCAATTAATAATAAAAATAAAAACAGGGCATAACCAAATATATTGATCAGGAAAATAAAAGGTTGTTATAATGATTTGGTCGTTTTAGTTGATGTTTATGCACTTTTTAAAAATAATTCTAATGCAGTCATAATTTGAAGAAAAAAAAAAAATACAAAATTTAATATGCAGCGTATTGTTAGTCTCTACCTATATTTAGTTTCCATACTGAGCAGATTACAAAAATTAAGCTTAGGTAGAATGTAACCTTCCTTATTGTTTCCTTCACATAACATCCCTCAGAAATCGATTTCAGACCTACCAATTTTTTTAATAAAGCATGATATGTATATATTCATAAATACTATGCATAATCGAATTTATGCCATTCTGTGCTAGTTGTTATAGTATCACAGAAGCTCAGTCAGCTGTAATGGAAACTAGAATATATCAAAATCTAACAGAAAAATAAATAAATATACAAAAAAAGGCATCCATGATGGAATGGGTAAATAAATATAATGCTAAGTGGTTAGAAATTAATAGGTACCACTTTAGTTATGTTTGTTTTTTTCTAAGTAAAGGAGTAAATGAGAGCCATATCCAAGCTACAATTTTCTACCAGGTTTAAAAATGGGATTTTTTGGGTACACACATCCATAAGCATGTTTTAATGTGAGCTCCCTGACCCACAGGCATTTACTTACTGTTTAGAGCTATAGCACCCATCAGACTACAATTTCTGGGTTTATACAATGCCATAACTTTTGTCGTGCTTGAATGATTAGCTATTTTTTCCAAAATTGTTTAATTATAGCCTATAAAACTTTTTTTTTGTTTGTATGTTAAGTTTTTTAATGTTATTATGCATGCCTTGTCTGATCATATGATTTCCCAAAATGTAAACTATATATAATATTTAATAAAAAAAAAAGAAAAAAAAAAAGTCAGACATTACAAAAGGACACTTACGGTAAGCCAAGTTATTTTATACAATTTAATTTTTTCTTACCTGCAAAAAAACCCCGTCAATTACAGAACGTTATTGATCACTTCCCATTCTTGCTTTGGATACCGTGCAAATCCGATGGTCATATTTTCTTTTCTTTTTACTAATGGCAATTATGTTTCTAAATTGTTTACATATTTGGAAAACACATAAATATGCACACAACACGTATTAAATAGCTGTTCAAAATAAAAATTACTGCGTCATCATAAGCAGCATCAGAAAGTGTCCATATGCTGGCATGACTCGAGTGCTGAACTTCATCATACCTGCTTCCCCAGTTGTTATTCTTAGCACGTTTAGGACTGGCGGTTTCTATGGAAACTGCTGTTTTTATTCCTACAACGTACCATCAGGTTGGAGTACTTTATGTTTCAGGTGTTCTGTTTTTACTGTTGCCTCCATGAGAACTTGTCTTCTGTACAGGAACTTGCAGTTTTGTCAGACTGCGTATGGACACACTAAACATTACAAATTATTTTTGTGTATAATCTGTATATAAATCAGGAAACTGAAATATGTCAAATGAATGAGTGAATAGTGGAAAATTTTGAAATCCATGTTGGTGGCCAAGCATTCTGGTAATGTTTAATGGTTATTTGTTGTCACAAGGCAGCGTTACAGAAATTGAATATAAATATATAATTAATAAATGTATTCTAATAATTGTTAAGCCATTGTTATTAGTGGTGACAAAAAAACTCCCAAGACCATATGAGGAAGAAATCATGAAAGGAAATGCACTCAACAGAAAAACCATCCTCATTCCCAAAACCAGAAATGTATTCATTATAGTTATATAATTGTTGACATTATTACGTACTGTATTTGCTGATAGACATGAGGTACAAAACTGTTTGTGGTAACTGTAATACTAAACCATTGTTTATATATAGCAAACTGTATTAATTGCAGTCCAAAGCCATCTTGATAGTTCTTTGGTGTTAACCATCTACAGTAATCTCACGTATTTTTAAGTGGTTCGTGTGGAACTATCTGCAGCAGCACCCAGTGGTTTCCAACTGAGAAGAACTCAATTAAGAATTAGGGCTTCATAAAGGATCAGGCAGAATCTATTATGGAAAAAAGAAATGGTCAGGATCCATGGTAGTTCAGGGAGAGAGAAGAAGGTTAAGAGAGAGATAGACGGAGGAGGGGAAAGAGAGAGAGAAAAAGAGAGAAATACTAAATATTAGACAATTCTTCAAGAAAGATTTTTAGTCGGGTCCCAGAACAAGTAAAGACATTCATAGAAATCTACATCTGCATACAGCTGCATAGTTTTGCCAAAAATGCATTAATGTCTAACCATTCAGCAGTTTTTTTCACCACTCTATTACATTTCTTACTGTTTTGCAGAGCTCCCAGCACAGTGGCTCATCTCTCTCTCTGGCCTCCACGAAGGTGTGCAGTTCAATGGATGAAGGTGACGGTCCTGTTAGTGAAGGTAATAAAGAAAAACAGTGTTTTCTGACTGACTTCTGTCATTTCCAAATCTCCAAATTTTATCATGAGAATTAGTAGATTAAATGTTTTTTAGTCTGACAATACTAAATGAGCAGAATATATGAAAGCTTTTAATACCTATGAAGTTAAAAATATAAATAATTATATATAAAGAATTTTAATAAATCGAAATGTTTTTTTGCCGTTTATTGGCACGGTCGCGTCAATTATTATATCGTGTCACGGTCACGTCACATCAGTAAGGAGAGCTGAAGCCAAATTAAAATTATTTACTTAAATTAAATTATTACTTAAGTACATTTAAAGAGAAATATATATAATCAGTGGTGGGTGGTCAGGGCCAGCAAAGCCTTCTCTGCTGGCCAAAACACTATAAGAAGCACTGACCTACATTTTAATATTTGTTCCATGAAATTGTATTAATTTATTCCCAACACTTTATTCTCTTCATTTCGTAGCGTTTCTCTTGGCTGCACTGCTTCCAGTACGTGTATGTAGATGTTCGATTTTTTTGTCCAATCAGATTTAAGCCTCTATGTGCTGCCATGTCAATCTAATCTCTGTGTTGCAGATGCTCACAGTAAAATTAAAGTAAAGATTAAAGTAAAACGAAATAAGAATTTTTTATATAAAAATTATACATATTTAATTATAAATTAAGTATAGATGCTGTACAATGAATTTAGAATCTTATTGAAATATACTGTACAAGATGTGTAGCAGCAGTGAAACAAATAGCAAAAAAAGTCAACTACAATGATAGTAATACAATTTATTGCACATGTAACGATTGTTATTATTGCACTGAAATTATTGTACATAAATTGCAGAAGATATTGAAATGATTTAGATGTGGCATGAAAATGTATAACTATGACTTCTATAGCTATATCGTGAAGCAGTGCTTAATACTCAGAGGGTGGAGTTATGTATATAGTTTGATGGCCATAGACAGAAATGATCTCCTCTGGTGCTTTGTGGTGCATCGTGGTTAAGTATACAGTTGAGTGCGAAAATTAGGACACCCTTAATAATAAATGACAAATTTATTGCTTCAGTTTGTCCTAAGGATATGAAAACGTTTGCAATCCAGTTTACACTATTGCTTTTACACAAGCTTGGCAATGATTGACAGCTCAAATGTGATGTGTTGTAGCCGAGATGATGGAAGAAGGCCCTCAGGTTCCTGCCTCTATAACGGAGAGGTACAAGGTGGGACGAATGATTGGAGATGGAAACTTCGCGGTGGTGAGAGAATGTGTGGAGAGATCCACAGGCCGAGAGTACGCCCTCAAAATCATCAACAAGGGCAAATGTAGAGGCAAGGTGAGATATGCAGACTGGAATGACTGACTAAAATTAATTCGTTTCATAAAAGTGCATTACGGTTGAGGATGAACATATTGAGAGCTTTTATATAAGAGATCTACGTGATCTATAGAGATCTACCGCGTGCGGTTCTCTAACTTGGACTATATTTTAAACCCAATAAAATAATCCGGTTTAGATACCTAATTAATTAATAAATAACAGTGTTGGTTTCTATGAAATCCATCACACATTTCCACAATGCAGGTCACATTTTTTGGACATGATGCATGGTTACACCACATTAGGCAGTCTAAAGATAAATGTATGTTGTACAGGAACATATGATCCAGAACGAGGTGTCCATATTGAGAAGGGTGAAACACCCCAACATCGTCCTGCTGATTGAGGAGATGGACACTTACAGTGAACTTTACCTGGTCATGGAGCTGGTCAAGGTAAAAAAAAATTCTGAGATGTTTTATAATAATGTTGTTAGTCTCCAGGCGCTATTTATAAAAATATAACAGCAATGTCATTAATCGTTCTTGGCAGGAAATGGTTAGTTGATGGTTTGAGACACAATATAATATAAAATATAAAATATGTGTGTGTGTGTGTGTGTGTGTGTGTGTGTGTGTGTGTGTGTGTGTATATATACCTGCAGGGTGGTGACCTCTTCGATGCAATCACATCCACAAATAAGTACACGGAGCGTGATGCCAGTGGGATGCTATACAACCTTGCCAGCGCCATCAAGTACCTGCACAGCCTGAACGTAGTGCACAGAGACATCAAACCCGAGAACCTGCTGGTACACACATACAATACAATACAGTAAAGTGAAATAATTTAAAGTCTCTGGAATTAACGCAGTTTTTCAGACGTCATATTTGCTACAACCCTAATGTAGGTTAAAAAAAGAAGTAAGGGGATATCTCATGGCACATGCATCTCCTCTCTCCGGTTGTTTTTCTCATGTGTTCTTACATTCTGCACGTATTTCCAGATACCCTGTGATTGGTTTAAGTACATATACACACCTAGGCTCATTTGTTCAATGTTTGCCACCGTTTCCAAGTCTTTTATTTCGATTTCCCGTTGCTTTGTTTTCTTGTACATGTTCGTGTTTTGTCCTAGTTCATTTTGCGACCCCTTCCTGTTTTTTGAATCAAATCTGACAAAAATCTTCCTCACAACTCGGATCTGTGTGCAATACAATAAAAAAGCCTCATTATGATCTACTTGCATGCTGCCATACCTACATGACAAGACACCGAAATATTATCCAAAATATTTTCTGAAAAAAATAAAATGTTGCTAAAATGACTGGTAACTTGTCAGTCATCCTGCATCCAGTCAAATGTATCTTTTTGGTGCTGTAACACTAAAAATAATTAGATAGTAGAAGGTTTTGGTTTGTTACCATTATGTATTATGTTGAGCTCAGTAGCTCCTACTTTTATACCAAAGACTGTAGAAAGAACATTACTTATAATCTTATACTCCAGTACTCATGTTAGTTCTCTCTCTCCAGTGTTCTGGATTGTTGAAAGATTTATGATCAAACTCTTGATGTCACCCAAATGAGGATGGGTTCCCCTTTTGAGTCTGGTTCCTCTCAAGGTTTCTTCCTCATAACATCTAAGGGAGTTTTTCCTTGCCAAAGTCACCATGGCTGCTCATCATGGATAAATACACATCTTTCACCTTGACTGTTGATTTCTGTAAAGCTGCTTTGAGACAATGTCTGTTTTGAAAAGCGCTATAGAAATAAACTTGACTTGACTTGACTTGACTGCATTAACCACCACAACAGCTTCAACATGCCAGAATAAAAAGATCAAATACGTCGGTTAAAAAAAAAAAAAAGAGACAAAGTAGTAAAGCAATCTTTCAAAAAGGAATCTTCAAATAAACAATGGAAAAATACAATTGTGATGGCGATAGCCCCTCTTTAAAGGAATAAATAAGCCACTGTAGATAAAGTTTGGCATGCAAAAGCTAGCAGTCATTGACAAAATGTCTTCTTCTTCTTCCTCCAGCTTCTCCAATTAGGGGTCGCCATCGCGGATCATCCTTCTCCATACCCCCCTGTCTTCTACATCTGTCTCTTTCACCCCAACCACCTGCATGTTTTCCCTCACCACATCCATAAACCAGTCATTGACAAAATGTAGCGAGGTAAAAATGCTAGCGAGGTAACTGCTACAGCCGTTACTTTTGTAATGTTTTTGTTTTTAGTTGTTACCGTTACTATTCTTGTTAGTGTTGTTTTTAGTATTTAAAGCGCTTCATGATATTTATGCATTGAGAAACTCTGAGATATACAGGGGGACAATGAAAGCGAGAGATTGTATCATCAGGGAGGTTGCTAAATTGAACCTTCTGAGTTAGCTCATCCATTCACCCACTCAACTGATAGTGTGTGTGTGTGTGTGTGTGTGTGTGTGTGCATGCATTGGTCTACAGCTATAATCATATATCTGTTTTTAGCCTGTGTGAACATTTGTCTTGGGCCTTCATGGTTCAGATGTTTGTTTATTTAAAAAAAAAAAAAAAAAAAAAAGGTCAACAAAAAAAACTGATCTGGGCATTTGTGTGTGTACCCCTCAGGTTTATGAGCACCAGGATGGCAGTAAGTCTCTGAAGCTGGGGGATTTTGGCTTGGCCACAGTGGTAGATGGACCCCTGTACACAGTGTGTGGCACTCCAACCTACGTAGCTCCAGAAATCATTGCAGAGACAGGGTGAGTCACCGCCGCACCTCGCCCTGCCCTTCATCATCAGCCTTACATAACACAGTAGCACAGTGTTACATTAACATCAGTACTGTGCATTAACCTAACAGAGTGATGTTTGCTCTCTGACAGTTATGGCCTGAAGGTGGACATCTGGGCTGCTGGTGTTATTACTTACATCCTGCTCTGTGGCTTTCCTCCTTTCCGTGGGTATGTAAAGAACAAACTCAGTGGTAAAGAAATCCATTAAGGTGGACGGTGTTATTAAACTATAGACATGTTTAACAGTCTTTAAGGTCAATTCCTAATTCCAAGTCACTGAAAATGTACATATGTATTTACAGAACAGGAATAAAAATGTAATGTAAAATGTGAAGGGCTATGACGGGGAGACATGATTTCATTGCAGTCTTTGTCTCCCCCTAGCGGCGAATTGCACAATGGCCACTCACGCTCATGACTACTGTAATTTCTCGTAGGAAGAGTAACGATTAGTGCGCGCGCGCACACACACACACACACACACACACACACACACACACACAAGCACACACTAAAATGACATAGAAAGCTCTGTGTGTGTGTGTGTGTGTGTGTGTGTGTGTGTGTGTGTAGGACCACTGAAGATCAGGAAGCTCTGTTTGATCAGATTCTCACTGGACAGTTAGAGTTTCCTCTGCCATACTGGGACAATGTGTCAGAGTCTGCAAAGGTACAGAAAGATCAAGTGTGTATGTGTGCCCATCCATCCATCCATCTATCCATCCATCCATCCATCCATCCATCTGTCTATCCATTTATCTCTGTGTCTATCTATCCATATGGCTCTTTTTGTCTATCCATCCATAAAAAAAAATTCCCCAAGTGTGTACTTGTGTCCGTCCGTCTGTCCGTCCGTCCGTCTGTCTGTCTATACATCAGTTTATTTGTTTATCCATCATCATCATCATCTTCAGTCTAACCATCTGTCCATCAAAAATCCCCAAGTGTGTATGTGTATCCATCCATCCATCCATCCATCCATCCATCCATCCATCCATCCATCCATCACCTTATCACTGAGTAAACCTTTGGCATGTTGAAGCAGAAATGTACTATTGCACTCTTCCCTCTCCCTATAAATGACTCCACACGTGTGTCACTTTGCAGGAGCTCATTACATGTATGCTGCAGGTGGAGGTCGAGCAGAGATACACAGCTCTGCAGGTTTTAGACCATCCGTGGGTCAACGTAAGCCATAACTTATTCTCCCAACTTTTTTTCTTAACATTGTTTTTGTGTTGCATTTGTTCAATTCTAAAGTGAGCTGCTGTTTGTTTTTCCAGGACGACGGTTTGTCTGAAAACAAGCATCAGCTATTAGTAGCTGGAAAAATAAAGAAGCACTTTATCACGGGGTCCAAGTCCAGCAGCACGTCACCGGGGGTCTCCGTTATAACAGTAAGCGTCATTTTTTATTGGAATCCATCTCATGCTGGTGCTCTTTCCTTTTTAGATATTAACCTACTGAAAGCTTTAACACCAATGCAAACCAATGCAATCATGCATAATGAGATGTTATATTACAGTGGGGGAAGTAATTATTTGATCCCCTGCTGATTTTGTGATTTTTTTCCCCCTTACAAAGAAATGAACAGTCTAAAAGAGGGACAGATATCAAATGGTTTTAAACTAATTTGTATTTTATCAAGGGAAAAGTATTTGATCCCGTACCAAATGAGCAAGAATTCTGACTTTCGCAGACTCAAAATGTTAACTCGTTATTTGTATAAAAAGACACCAGTCACAGAATCAACTTCTTCCATTCAAACCTCTCCGCCACCATGGGCGAGACCAAAGAGCTGTCAAAGGAAATCTGGGACAAGATTGTAGAACTGACCCATCTTCAGTGTTCAGGCTGAGGCCAGGAGGTTCTCATCCAAGATTCTACAGTGCATGGCTCCATTCATGTAGTGACATCTTTCTGTACCCTTAGCAGAGAAACAGCCAGAAAGCAGAATGTTTTCTCCTCCATGTTTGACAATGTTCTTGGGGTTCTCTTCCTTCAAACACGGCGAGTCGAGTTGATGCCAAAGAGCTCAATTTGGTCTCATCTGACCACATCATATTCTCCCAAGCCTTCTCCGAATCATTCAGGTATTCATTGCCAAACTTCAGACAGGTCTGTTCATGTGCATTCTTGAGTAAAGGGAGCTCTGTGTGTTACCAATGGTTTTCTTGGTGACTGTGGTTCCAGCTCCCCTGAGATCATGAACAAGCTTCTCCTGTGTTGTCTTTGCTGATCCCTCACCTTTCTCAGGATAATCCTTAAACTTCCTGAGGTGAGTTATCGCACCAACAGTGGTCTGTTTCTCACCAAGCTTCTTGCTGATGATCTCGTCCAGCCTCGTCTACAGTCTTGTCCCTGAGAGGTTTGAATGGAAGAGGTTGATTCTGTGACTGGTGTCTTTTATACACATAATGAGTTGATATTCGGAGTTCTTTCTTAAAGGAACAGGACTAATTGGGGTGTGTGTGAGTCAGAATTCTTGCTGGTTGGTATGGGTTTAAATACTTATGTCACTCCATCAAATACAAAATAAATAAAAATGTCCATATAATAATAACTTTTTTTTTATTCTGGATTTTTTTTCACAAAAAACAAACCTCCCATAAAAAATTCTAGACTGTTAATTTCTTTGTAATCAAATAATGATTTCCCCCAATGTAATGTTACACATGGTATTGGTGATATTAACGGTGCCTTGTCATGATCACATCCGCTGATCAGTTTGGCTTTAATGTACCCGATATACGTTTCTCAATCGAGTGCACTTTGGTCTCCCAGGATTTCCTGCACACTAGAATTTTAGGAAATCTTGCGCTTCAGTGTCACACATCTCTGCTTTTAGTTGGATTTGTGTGGCACAAACACAATGTTGATTAGATTTCTGATCTAACTATTTCCCATGTCAAAGCAAAATCATTAAAGTACTTTCAAGCCACTAATTTAATACACTACTGTAATTAACCGAGGCATTTGATTCACTTTTGTGATTTTTTTTTGGTTTCCAACTCAAAGTATTGGCACCCTTCAGGACTGAAAATGAGAGCACCTCTATCATATGTCACAACAAGAAGCGGAAACATTAACATTAAATATTAGTGAACCAGGTGCTAATAATTATGAAATTAAAAAAGAAATATATATATATATATATATATATATATATATATATATATATATATATATATACACATATATACATATATCGATGTCATGAAGGCTGCCAATAATTCTGTGAGGCCAGCTGAAGCGCTGATAGGATCAGAAATTGCGTGAAAGTGTGGCTCTTGATTCATCATGTGCTCTTTGATCCATCGCTTCATCCTACCGCTTCGTCCTTTCTTTCATTCACTCGCACAGTCACTGCTGCAGACCTCATTTCCTGTTTGCTGCTAATTCTCCTTGCTGTGCTTCTGCTCTCACCGGTGTCGACTGTCAGCACTGTTGTCAGGGAAAATCTGCTAGACTGCTTTCCTTTTAACCTTTTTGTTCTCATTTTATACTCATGTGTTTATTTATTATTTATGAATACATGGCTCTATACTGTAGCATGCATACTATAGTATGTATGAAGTATTGGCACAGTAACATTTAAATACTTATGCACATTACATACGTTCAAACCCATGTACATATAAAGCAGTGCACAGTTTTATATTTATTGTGCTTTCACTAGAAATGTATCCTTTTTTTTTTTTTTTTTTTTTAATTCCCATAAGGTAATTTTGCAAATAATCACACTATGTGAATGTTTGTTTACTGATTTGTAGTTATTCATATTAATTCACTTCTTTTACTTTGTTTACATATTGGTTCCATGGTGTACAGAATTGATTTTGGCTAATAAATAAAGAATAAATCACGACTAGACATTCTGTTATCATATTGTGAATGTAATTCTTTTTGTATTTTCTGATGTCATGAAGTGTTTATCTTGTAGACCACAGCAATGTGTCTTTAGTACATTTATTTATTTGAAAAAATCGTATATTTTATCCATTTATGTTTACTAAAATCAGGATCCGCAAGAAATAATTTAAATAACACAACATTTAATTATTTCATCCTAGAAAAAGAATGCAGTTAGTTATTTACACAATATGGACAAAAAGTATTGGGACACTTGTGTGGTTCTTCCCCTAAACTGTTACCACTGAAATGGAGGAAACTGATGTCTAGAAATGCGGTAGCATTATATTTTCCCTTCAGTTTTCTTAACTAGGAGATCATAAACTGTTTCAGCAGGACAATACCCCTGTGCACAAAGCTAGATATGGTTTACATGGGTTGGCATGGAGGATCTTGAGTGGCCTGCTGTAGAGCTTTAACCCTATTGAACACCTTTGGAATGAACTATAATGTTGACTGCACCCCAGGCCTCCTCACTTCATTTACACCAGTACCAGAATTTAGCAACACCCTTGTGACTGAATGAATATCAGAATATAGTGGAACATCTTCTCAGAAGAGTGGACCTTATTATAAGAGTGAATGGGAACTAAATGTGGAATGGGATGAAAAACACCTTCAGACGTCCTTATTCTTTTGTCCATGTAGTGTATGTTTTTGTCGATCTGTATGGAAGTTGTGTAATAATGTTAATGTAGTAGAATAAGGAAATGAATATCTAAATTGCAGCTAGAACTTTTATTAATTGAGCAGTGCTGTGGTCCATAAAGTCCATAATAAGTATGTGAGCATTGAGTCATCCTAAAGCCAGTCTAAATGTATGTTGTGAGAAACTGTTTGCTTCAATACATCACTTTTTCCCCTCATTTTCAAATTCTCTTTTATTTTGATGATTTACTGAAATATGTAAAGCTAAGCGCTAGCTCAGTAGCTCAGATTCACAACCCGGAACAGGGTGTACAAGTGCTAAAAAGTGACAAGTGTTGCAACCATTTCTCTCTGCTCAGCCGGACGACGGGTTTTCCATCAAGCGCTCAGGGTCTTTGGACTACTCCTCCCACCCGGGGATGTACTGGATAAGGTACGCCAACCTGCAGTGCCAATCTCCAGTGTGTCCATGGCAACGTGCTGGCAGTCTCCATCACACGCTTTCCTGTCTCATCGCCTTTTCTGCTTTTCTTTTTGCTCACTGCATCAGTTTAGTTGCTGCTGAACGTCTCTTTACTGCATCGGCTATGATTAAAGCTTCGAATTTGGATTGCTGTGAGTGTCTGAGCTGACGGAATGTAATTCGAGTGTTTGTGTGTTACATTTGATTACATTCTAGCTGGCTTGTCCAACACTCCTTGTGCTTCTACCTGTAAGAGTGTGGGGTCATGTGGTGCAACAGGAGAACTAGGGTCAGGCTGATATTTTTGCTTCCAAATCCATGGAATCCAAAAAAAATGCCTTTGTAGCAAAAGCCAAGAGCAACACTAACCAATGACCTGAGGGGGAGCTTGGTGTTTAAGGTATTGGACTTTAGTTACAAAAGGTCGTAAGTTCAAATACCAGCCACACCAAGCTGCTACTCTTGGGCCCCTGAGCAAGGCCCTTAACCCTATAGCTACTCAGTTGTACTAATAAGAAGTGTAAATCACTCTGGATAAGGACCTCTACCAGGCGCCATACTTCACCAAGTATTTAGGCAGTTGCATCACATTTCTCTCCTAATTGGATGGTCTTGAGTTTAATTCCCAGCACAATCAAGCTGTCACTGTTGGGCTCTTAACCCTCAACTGTTTAGATCATTGTAGAATAATGGTGTCTTCCAAATGCTGTGAACATGTAAGCATGCAAATTGAGCTTCCTACCTTTCTTCGGTCAGAGTGGTAGCTTTGCGGTTAAGGCATTGGACTTTGGATCAGATGTTTGTGAGTTCAAGTCCTAGCCACAACAAACTGCCACTCCTGGGTCTCTAAACAAGGCCCTTAACCCAATAGGGGCTCAGTTGTACGAATGAGATAATTGTTGCTCTGGATACGGGTGTCTGCCAATTACCATAAATGTAAATGATCTAGTATGCTGAACATCTTGAAGCTTGCCAGCTCTCAGACTTTCTGGTTAGTTGTGATTTTGGCAAATGACCAAATTGGAGATAAAATAGAAGAATAAAAAGCTCTATTAGTTCATTAAGTGCCAGGAAACAGTTATTTTTTTATGTCTCCTAAGTATATGCAGGCTAAAATGGCACTAAATGGCTAAAAAAGTATGTGGACACCTGACCATCACACAATGCACCTGTGCACACCAAGTTGAAGACATGGTGTGTTAAGACCTCGATGGAAGATCTTGAGTATCCTGAAACAGAGTTCTGACCTCAACCCTGTTGAATTCCTTTGACCAGGATGAACAGGATCACCGACTGCACCCCAAACCTCTTCATTTGACATCACTTCTTGATTTTACTATTGCCCTTGTATCCGGATGAACATAAATCCTCATAGCCACATTTCAAAATCTAGAGGAAAGACTCCCCAGAAGACTGGAGCTTATTACAACCGTGTTAATGCACACGGACTTGGAATGTTTACACATGGTTGGTGGATGGTGGAGATCGTGTCCACATATTTTTGGCCATGTAGTATACATATATTTCACAATGCAAAGTGAAATAAAGTGTAACAATGAATTCTCACTCATTTCGAAATGGCCGTCACAAGTAGCTTCACTTGTATCTTCGATATATATATATGTTTTTCATAGATCGATTTGTGGCCACAGAATAAAAAAATAAATAAAAATACTGCTGCAAACAAACTTCACAGATTGAGATTGTGTTCTTATATAATGGTAAATCTTGCGAGTCTTCTATGTAGCATGTAAATAGAGTCTTAAATCCATCACGTTTGAGTCAGATTTGAGTTTTTAGTAAAATTTTATTTTTGTTTTGTTTTTTAATTTTGTTTGTTGTAGTAAATATGAATGAATGAACAGGTGACGGTTAAGCACCGATACTACTACACCGACAGGAAGTGACTGTGATGACAAATATTTCAACCCTATGATCCTGAGAGCTTCTTTCTCTGCTTTTTTCCCCCCTCCAGACCACCGCTCTTGATAAGGAGAGGCAGGTTTTCAGACGAAGACGCCACCAGGATGTGAAGTACACCACCACCACCGCCCGCGCACCACAAAGTAGCTTCCCGTTGAAGCCTCTAGCCGGCCCCAGCCCGTCCCCTGCAGAGTTCACCTCGGAGTCTGAGGACTTCTCGCCTGGCTCTGCCAAGACCGTGCGCTCCCCAACCTCACCGTTCTAACAGTGTTTCCTCCCCACATGTATACACACACAAATCGGAGCATCACTCTAATGAGAACTTGGATCAAGAAAGAAAGTGTGGTTTGCTCGATCTGGCTCTGTTTAAGCCTCTCATTTGCATGGTTTTGATCTGGAAACTTTCTTGCATTTAGGAATCCTGTATTCATAATGCATTTAAGAAAGAAAAAACGATTTATAATGATCTTTTTTCTGTTTGTAGCATACATTATACCTAAATCCTACATAATACAGAAATGCTCATAGGCAACATTACGTCAAAACACAAGGTTACACACACCAGACCTGTTCTAACCTTTTATTCGTTTACATTCGTGACATTTAGCAGACGCTCTTATCCACAGTGACTTACAATCATCTCATTTATACGACTGAACAGATGCAGGTCTTGCTTAAGGCCACAGTAGTGGTGGGATTTAAACCTTGCAATCTTCTGATCCCAAAGTCAAACATCTTAACTACCACATCCCATTTATAGATACATTTTATGTCAAGTTAAGACAAGAACATGCAGCTTCACAAATTACATAGAAACCCACTTTAAACATCATAATAATCTTTGATGCTGTGAATCAAATTTCAGAAATCATTTCTGATCAATCGGAATCGAGAATTTATGCCACTCTCTGATCCAACACGTATAAATACTGTGAATCGTGAACAGGTTATAAAGCCTTATAACATGTACATGTGATCAAAATTGACTTTACGACGTTCTTATGAATACATCCTGTATTGCATATTACTAAATGGAAAGTAAGTAACCTTACATTATAATTTTTTATTTATTTTTTTGGCTTATTCATGAGCAGGAAGTATATAAAAAGGTATGATGCATGAAACATGAGCATTATTAACACAGGATGCATTACATTTTAAAGAAAAAAAAAAAATCCTTTGTAAAGGAGAGAATTGATACAAGAGACCAGGGTCAGATTACGCTGTAGAAGATTTGAGTATTTTAAAGAAAGCACATTGTTTTTTTCAGCCTACATTAGAAAAAAAAATATATGTATACATTAGATATCTGTATTTAGAGATTTCCTATTTGACAGAAAAGGCACTACGCTGATGGAGAGCTATACGCATGGTGCTAGAAGGAAGCACATTTTTAAAAGCAGCACAAAGTAAAAAAAGAAAAGAAAAGAAATCTGTGCCCCAGATACACTACATGGACAAAAGTTTGTGGACCCCTGGCCATAAGTTCTATGTGCGTTTTAAACATCTCATTCCACATTTAGTCCCAATTTCCTATAATAACCTTCACTTTTATAGAAGGATGTTCCACTAGATTTTGGAGTGTGCTTGAGTTAGCATTCACATTCACCCCGATCATATTCAATAGAGTTGAATTCAGAGCTCTATAGCAGGAGATCTTCTACTTCAACCTATGTAAACAATATCTTCATGGAAGTCACTTTGTGCACAGAAGCATCTTCATGCTGGAACAGGTTTGAGTCTTCTAGTGCATGAGTGAAAAATGTGAAATTGCTGGTGCATCCATGTACATCCTATACAATTCTGTGCCTTCATCTTTGTGCTAACATTTTGGGGAAGAACCACATATGGCTGGAAAAGTGTCTTAATACTTTTGTCCATGTCGTGTAGTCCTCGTCTCAGTTTTTTGTTGGAAAATCCGTTCATGTGCCCCCTAGTGGCTGTGTTTAAAAATGTAGGATTTTCACTCTGATACTGAAACCTCATAGACCTTAAAAATCAGAAATCTTCCATAAAATTTAGCATTTTTAAATGTTTTAAAAAAAAATTTCTTCATATATATCAGTCAATCCAAAAACAAACCCATATTTAATTGTTCCATGACATGTTTTGCAAAGGGCACAGGTCATCACTGAGCTCTTAATCTTTTTTTTACCAAAATGTAATACCAAACCTACTAGATTACATTATATAGTACACCACACATAAAAGTGCTTTAGAAATACTTTCACATAGACATACATAGACTAATTTAATTAGTTTTTTATTGAAGGGTGCTATTGGAAATAGACTGAAACATGTTTACAAAACAGCTGATACTCAATCATCTCAAATGATACGTAGGTAGAACGAGCTAGACATTAGAATTACACTGAAAAGCAAGCAGCCATTGACTCATGTCTCATCGTATACATCTCTGACCTTCACTGCAGTCAAAACAGCCATTATAAATGGAATATAGCACTATATGTAACAGTACAGACAAGAAAAAAATTGCATGCACAGATATTTTAATATTTATCAATATCTAAAATAAATCCATAAATGATATTAAAAAAAGAATGAGGGATCGAATACAATACTACAAATAAACAACCTAAAAAGCTATATCAGAGGATCTAAAGTGAGGTTAGAGGCATTTATGCACAATTGAAATATATATATATATCCTATTCAAAAAATTATAACCAATTTTCGGAATAGATATCGTTATAGTGTGCTTAAGTTTGAATGCAATTCTTCATGTCGGTGTTTAAAATGTTCGTGTTATTTACCGAATTCTTTGTTCATTGTGAACTCAATTGTCAAAAATGTGAAAAAGAAAAAGAAAAAAAACAACAAAAAAAAAAAAACACTTTTTATCCATTTATTCTTGCGAATAATGTTGTGGAATTTCCAGAAATCAAAGTATTTACTATTTATTTATTTATTTATTTATTTATTTATTTTCCCCCTTGTCAAAGATGCTGTTCTGGAAAATGACAGAAATGTAAATCACCACCTTTTAAACAATTATGAAATTGAGTTCAGCATTAGAATATGATAGTATTTACGTTCCCTGTTTTTTTTTTTTTTTTTTCTTTCTAAATGTTCCATATTAATTTATATTTTTGTCAGTTTAAACAAATTACGTTGGCTAAAAAAAGAAATAAAAAAAAATTGGAGGAAAGATTTTTTATGACGTTTGGTAAGAAGTTTGATTGTAAAAACATTTTTGAATGTGCTTAAAAAAAAAAATCAAGCTGCATAATAGTTCCATAATGTGTATTGAAGAATAGCTTTCTGGATGTTTCTCTAAACTATCCTGAGGCTGCATTCACACTACACTTTTTTTTATATTGTCTGCCATTTCATTTCTGTCTGGAGACCAGAAATGCATGCTCAGTACAAAGATGTTTCACAAAAGCCGTGACTGAGGAGAGTCATATAGTTGTGTGTTGCAGCATCCTGGTTTACGCAGCACAACTTTATAAGAATATATATAATATGGACAAACATTTGTGGACACCTGACTATGCTTCTTAAAAATCCAATCCACATTTATTCCCCATTTGCTGTTATAACATCCAGTTTTCTGGTAAGATGTTAGACTAGATTTTAAGGTGTGCCTGTGAAGATTCATTCAGATACAAAGGTGTTAGTAATGTCAGGAACTGATGTAGGTGACGTGAGGAGTCCTTGGGTCCAATTCATCTTAAAGGAGTTCAGTAGTGTTGAGGTCAGAGCGCTATAGCAGGCCACTCAAGATCTTCCACTCCATCCCATGTAAACCTTCATGGAGTTGGCTTTGTGGACAGGGCTATTGTCATGCTGGAACAGGTTTAGTCTCCTAGTTCAAGTGAAGGGAAAATTTAGGCTACCACTTCCAAATACTTTCTATACGATTGTGAACCTCTAACTTTGTGGAAGAAGCACATATGGCATACGGGAATGTTAGATGTCCCAATACCTTTGTCCATATAAATGGTATATTTTAACACACAATCCGGTTGCTTCCCGTCTTCGCAGCAAGTAGTGCGACTTAAGCCTGACCCCATTAATCTACCTACATCTACAGTATATCAACCCTGACTCGTTTTTTATACTGCTATTTTCTTTTTTAATTAGTGTAGTTGAATTTCAGTAGGACAAGCACAAAAAGGTGGACAACATGGAAATACAAGGCCTTTCCTTTTCAAAAGCTGATATATGATTGTCTAACAAATCTTCAGTAATCAATGTGAACAGTTTGTAGCTAGGATGCTGGTGATCCATATCAAATTCTATGACTTACTACTTCTTACTACTGTTTCAAAGTTTTATTATGCAAGTCCAGTGAACAGAAAGTGAACCTGTATGCGTTTTTAATAACTGTACGATCGGTGCGTTGTTGTGGTTTTTTTTTTTTTTGTTTTTTTTTTAATATGTGATGAAAACTCAGCTTTTCTTCTGACCATGAGCAGGAAGTGGCTTTGCTTCCAAGTAGCATTTATTTAACAGCGGTGCCCTCGGCAACAATCCAAACATGAATAAATGATTTTCCCTTAAAGAAATTGTTAGATTTTTTATTATTAATATTATTATTATTAGTTTTTTTAATATGCTAGTTAAATGAGGACACATTTTAAACTGCAAGCTGACGTGTCATACTATAGATTTTATATCTTACTTTTACATTTTTATTGTTACCAATCTTATTTCCAGCTTAAATTTAGACCTACACACACACACACACACACACACACACACACACACACACACACACA
>JAAIIK010000126.1:944302-961675 GCA_014706435.1 Silurus glanis
TGTGTGTGTGTGTGTGTGTGTGTGTGTGTGTGTGTGTGTGTGTGTGTTCTTCAGTAGTACTTTACACCATAGAACCGTCACCCTCCAAAAATACTTTAACTATCAAAAGAACTCTTGTCAAGTCCTATTATTTTGCATTACACTATTGTAAGTTCCTGACAGGATATCAGTGTTAGAGTTTCCTTTACTGAATAAATATTTGCACACTCTTTTGCCTTGACTTCAACATGTGTTCCATCCTCAAAGCTTTGACTACATCCCCTCAGTTTCTCTCAGCCTTACTTGCTTATTTTCTTATTAAAGAAACACAGAGGAAGCAAACTTTTGCATTTCTATAGTCGGAAAGATTTGTGTGTAGCAGTGTATGAAGTATAACGTTGTACTAGAACGGATATGCAACAGAGTTTAGTAATACTAATGCTGAAATGGGAGCTGTGAGGAAATCAGGTGAAAATGGAGACAGACAGACAGACAGACAGACAGACACCCAGAGGTAGAGTGGGTGGGAGACACAGTCACAGAGAGAAACAAAGAGAAAGCAGAAATGAAAGAATATATGAGACAAAGAATGAGAAAAAGAGATGGACAGGTAATAAAAAAAAAGAAACAGAAATAGTTAAAGAGTGAAAGACAAACTCAGTGTGTGTGTGTGTGTGAGAGAGAGAGAGAGAGAGAGAGAGAGAGAGAGAGAGAGAGAGACTGAATGACAGAAAAAGCAGATGAGAGATATAATAATAAAGATTATTTGTACACATTTACTGTAAATATAAATAAAAATAAAAGAGGCGAGATTAAAACTGCAACGCAACACACATTTATTAACGACGTCATTCTTTACTCACATATAAAAATAAAAAAAGTACTCCACCAAAAACTTATTTGTAATCACATAACATTTTTTAAGTCTCAAATCAAGCACCAAAATTCGCCATGATGCACACATGCGGCAAATAAAAACGTCCGTGTGGAAACATAGCAAAAGTGCCATTTGGTGTCCTGATGATTTATGTTATTTAAATCACCATCATTTGTGATTTATGACACATTTACAAGAATATTTTGTCTTCATGCTCTATATTGAGTCTGGTTTCACACATAAAATACATTTGCATAAAGCATCTATATTTATCCATGCCCATGTTGTTTAGAGTATTAAAAACATGAAAAGTATCAATTTAAGTTTGTTTAAGTTGTTTAAAAATGTACGAGTTAACTCATGACAATTTTTTTATTAATCATTATTAAATATTTGAATCGATTGACAGCACAAATATATATTTTATTATATATATATTTAAAAAAAAATTGATGAAGAAAGACAGAACAGTCTATTTATTAATAATTGTAATAACACTAGCATTCATTTCCAAGGATATCTTAACTTTTAAAATTAATCAATACGTCAAATTTATTTCGATATAGTACATTTATAGTCAGTATTAAAATTAATGGCACCCTTGATATTATTATTATTATTATTATTATTATTATTATTACTACTACTACAGCCTAGATATGAAGTGGTGTGAATGAGATTTGTAATTTAAGATAGATTATCTAAAAAAATATGTAAAAAAAAAAAAAAAAAAAAAAAAAAAAAAAATATATATATATATATATATATATATATTTATTTATTTATTTATTTATTTATATATATTGCATTTAATTTCAACATAAGAAAGTTATTTATTCCACTATTTAAGTAGACATTTAAAATATTTTGTTCACTTAATGCCATGTAACCAAATTCTGATAATATATTTGTAATATGTAATAATTGTTTTCATTTTTCAGTTTTTATTCCAACTTATTGTAATTTGTTTTGTTTGACTTGGTGGAGTTTCATTAAGATATATGAGCATCCTTTAAAGAAATACATTAGGAAAAAAAAACATTACGAAATACTTGCTCGCCTCTTATTTTTAGTTTCCTCCAAACAAATGGCACCGTTTTCCTCAAAGCTCGTTAACAGTACAGCGCAGCTCCGTTTAGACATTTTATTTCCATATGCGTCGGTTTGCTTTTTCTTCGGATATGACCTGCCTCGGGTCCATCTCGCCGATTTAAGCGATTAGTTTAATGGAGGGAAAATTCCGACTCCAGCCACACTCACGCAGGGAAGAAGTGGAAATATGGGCTGATCCGAGCGTGTGTGCAGAGGTCATCAAAAAGATAGACGGCGGTTTGAGTTGGAATTCAACAAGCCTGCCTTTGTTTGAAGGGCCACTTAGGTTATGATTTAAAATTGCATAATGTGTGCTTTGGTACGCAGATCGTTTTTACGATGCACTGCATGGAAAGTCGATAGCGTCTTGCCAAAAAAAGAACGCGACATGCACACTTGATAGCAAAGTTAATGTCAGGTAAATAAGAAAGAAAAATCATGTTCGGCTCCATAGAGAGGCCATAGACATTCCAGAAAATGTTGTAAATCTACCATTTCGTTAAAAATTTATGCAGGTTTTAAACCATTAATCACATCCAATGGAAGAAAAAAGGATCCTCCAGCTCTATGCGATGTGGTACAGAAGGCGATGATCTATTAGACACTTGTACAGCAGTGTATATTTAATTCGTACCTTAGACAGATCTCTAAAGTTGCCAGGCAGCGTGAGGTCCAGCTCCTCCGACTCGTAGTTGGTGAGAACCCAGGGGAACACGGGATATTGATTCAGGTCATTATACGTCCGCCCTAGTAACAAAAAAGGCAAAAAAGGGGGGGTTTAGTGTTCATTTAATACTATAAATGATTTTACACCCTCCCCCATTGGTTGGTATCACAATTTTCTTTGTCTAGCTATTCAACAGAATTCTAATAAAGCTTCGTTTAAAGCTTTCGAACGGTGAAGCAGAAAACAAAATTGCGCAATTTACATGTGGAGATTTTGAGTTTTAATCCTAAACATTCATAGCTAAAAGTCCAAAATAAGCAAATAATCAAAGAGTTGTATTTTTTGGGTGGAAGAGATGATTCCAGCCAATCACAGACATCTGTGAAATCATGTATGCAATAGAAGGCAAACAGTCCTTTCCTCCTAGTGTGTTATGCTTCTCCATGGTACACAGAATTCATGTAAAATAAATAAATAAATAAATTGTCTCAGAGAAAGCATGTTAGCCGTCACCCTATTCAGCTGGCAGTGTGTTAGTGGAACGGGTGGGAATTTGCAGGACCCCAGACAAGGAAAAACAATGACAAGAAACAAAATTTTTGGAAGAAAAAATATGACTCTATATGATGTATTACCGCAGTTATGTTAATTAGAAAGTCTTTAAACAATGTTGTGTCCCTGTCCAAAACTCAATCTGTCAAGTCGTTTGCTGTTGAGTTAAGATTTAAAATAGAGGGAATCGGGGAAAAGACTCTCACAGGACATGAAAATGATGACCTTTCACTAAACTGAAGAAGAGGTTTTAGTGTTTAATAAGTGTTAGGGGACAACATCGCTAACAGTGAACGCTATTATTCAGAAAAAGGGAAGAAATATTGACACTAAAACTTTGAGAAAAAAAAAATTTGAGAGATTTATTAATAATTTATTATTTTCTTAGTGCTTAGGCTTTTATAAAAAAAAAATAAAATGAAAATGAATAGTAATAATACAACTGTAGAAACCTAAATATCAAAAATGTCTTCATATTATTTCAAATTAAGCATGGACAGAGTATTTATTTCTGAAATCATTCGCTTAAGATTTACCCCAATTATTGAAATTCTATTATCAGCTAAAGCAAGAAATTTAAATTGCACAAATTTCATGTTTTAATAAAAAAAAAATTTCTATGATGTTGTTTTGTTTTTTTTACAACCTCTGAGAGACTAAAAGTCTATTTTATTTTCCACTTTCACCACTTGTCACACTGGGCCTGTGGTTGGAATATACACCGAATATGATGCCAGTCCACCATGAGTACACATTCACACACTTGTACGGGTCTAAAAGGAATTCAGGAGAGGGTTTTAGGAAGTGGGAGGGAATCAGAAAACATGGAAGAAACCCACAGAGTCAGAGGAGAATACACAAAACAGGTGTGAATGATATTTTATCCACCACCTTTGTCAACCTTACTGCAACAAAATGTTTACTATTGTAATCAGTTTTGTTAATTTGGCCACCACTAGAGCTTAATTCTTGTTCTGGCACTTTGGGGATCACCAGCTTTATCACTATGAATGGCTGGGTAATGCCCAGTAAACTCTTTTTTTGTGTGTATGTATATATATATATATATATATATATATATATATTTATATATATATATATATATATATATATATATATATGAACATATGATTTGTATATGCTTTTTGAACATCCTATGAAATCTACAGTCTTAAAAAAGATCTTTCACAAATGTATATATCTAAAAAAAAATCTTTTTTTTTTTTGCATTTTTATATATCTCTATTATTTGATACCTTGATAGTAAGATTTTTGCAGATTTTTTTTAGAAGAGTTTTAAACATATATAAACACAGACATTTAAACACGAAGATATTTTTGTAATCGTATAAATAGGGTGATTCTGAGTAACTGACTCAGACGCCTGAAGGCGTTTTTTTTGGACAGGATTTAGGCATGAACATTTGACGAAATCATCTGACACCCGCCTGATTCTGCTCCACACAATCTCTAACACACAGCTGAAGTCATGGCACGACATGGGAAAGCAGCATTAGTCTGATATTGTGCGCGGGCGTCATTTTCCCCGTTCTTGCTATAATGCATGCAGATTTGCAAAACAGGAGGACAGGATCCAGCCTCATTACCAAATCCGACCCTATTGATTCCCATTCATTATGCTCTTAATTAGAAGGTATGCATCGCACGTTTGGCATATCACACGCATAGAATAGATACGGGCAATTATAAAGTTACTACTGTGGTCTGTAGTTAACCCCTTTTTGTTATATGCAGCAGTGTTTGTTGTTGTTGGAAGAGTATGTACTTTGTACCTAATGTCTTTTCTATACAGTAATCCTGAGCTATTAATGCACCTCGATTTCCGGATGGATATTAGATAAAACTAAGTGAGAAATAATTTGTTTTGTAGAAACAGAAATGCAAATGAAAATGCACAAACTCCAGCTCCTCACCAAGCCTTAAAACTAACCTTCAGACAGTGCTTGTCAACAGTGTGGATACACTTCTTTTTATTTTTTATGGTTTTTGAGAAACACCTGGATGTACCTTTTTTTTCCTACAGAACCAACTGGGCCATTAAACAATATGAACATTGACTTTAAACGTCTCCAGGTTACGTATGTAACCATGGTTCCCCGAGGGAACGAGTTGCTGCATCAAAAACATTTTGGGAACGCTTCTGCATTGTCCACGCTCTAAATCATGTGTATAATCGGTCCAATGAAAAGCATCACGATTTAAGAAGCATAAAAGCACATGAAGTAAAAACAGCGCTAGCTTCTGAAAAAGAAAAGAAGAGCTGCAGGGATAGAGGCGCAGCATCTTGTTCCCTTGGGGAACCATGGTTACATATGTAACCTGGAGATGTTCCCCTTCAGGAACTCAAGCTGCATCAAAAACGTCTTCGGGAACGAGAGTCCAATTAAGCCAGACTGACCAATCCCTGCCTAGTGTGGATGGGCACAGCTAGGGCAAAAGACATAGGGGCCAGGAGTGGCACTGAGGTCAAGGCAATAGAACTTGACAAAGGTCAGCAGGGTGGACCAGCCTGCAGCTTTGCAAATGTCCTGGAGGGAAACTCCAGAGGACAAGGCCTTAGAGGCAGCCACACTTTGAGTGGAGTGTGCTCTGACCCTAAAAGGAGCGGGGAGACCAAAGGACTCATAAAAGGAAGAAATAGCATCCACAATCCATCTGCTGAGTGTCTGCTTATTCATAGGGAGACCTCTCCTCGGAGGGCCATAGCAGACATACAGCTGCACTGACTTCCTCCTCAGTTCTATTCTGTAGATGTATATGTCTAGTGCTCACACTCGAGGCACAGGTCTGGGGTCTGACAGGGAGGAGGAGTGAATGCCTGGAGCATAACAGGTTGTGGGATGACCAAGGGTACCTTAGGAACACACCCTGATCTGGGGTAGTGGAAGGTAATGGCCAAGCCCGAAGTAAATTCCAGGAAAGAAGGGGCCACAGAGAGGGCCTGAAAATGCCTTACTTTCTTGAGAAAGAAGATGGCCTAGAGGAGCACAGTCTTAACTGTGAGGAACCTCAAAGGGTAGCTCAGACAGAGCCTCCAAGACAATGGCCAACCACCATGCAGGCACTCTAGGTTCTACCGGAGGCCTCAGACTTTGCATAGAAAACGGGTTCTTACCGAGAGGCGGCCTCGAAAGGGGTGCATGACAGACCGCAATGGGGAACACGTAAACCTTTAGGGTTCAAGGAGCCAACCCCAGTGCTGGCAAAATTCCAGCACTGAACCGACTGGGCAATTAACTGGATCTATGTGTTGTTGTTCACACCATGCAGTGGACAGGTGCCACCTCGCGGCACACAACGTCCTCGTGAAGGGAGCTCTGGATTGAAAAATGGTCTCTACCACATCGATAGAAAGGCCGGCGGCTAGGAACTGCACCCCCTCAGGGGCCACATCCACAGCCTCCATAGCTCTGGGGAAGCGTGTATTATTGTACCCCCTGCCTGAGGAATCTCCTAGGGAGAGTGTTCAAGAAGGGCTACCAGGTCCGTAAACCAAGGCCTGCCTGGCCATTGCGGGGCCACCAGAAGGAGGCAGAATCCGTTTAAGTGGCCTGGGATATATGCTGCCTTCAAGGGGAGCAGCTTTCCTTGGGCCCACAGAAGGATCTGATGTGACAGCTTGTAAAGGAGGCAAGATTACAAAAGGAAGAGGAAGAAAGGTGGAGCTGAGCGCTCTCCTCGCAAAGGCAAGAAATCGCCGAAAGGCATGCTTTTAAACCTTGCAATCGTGTGCTGGACCCGGAAGGTAAGGGAGGCGAAAGGGATGAGCCCGTTTCCAAACCCTCTGCGAGGTCTACTTGTGAGCCCCAGGTTTTTGAATGCCGCTTTGCCTTGGCTAAAGCAGGGCTGGAACCACGAGGAGCTGGAGCACACTTCTCAGAGAGGAGTTGCAAACGTCATGCAAGTGTAATCTGTGCAGTCGGCTCCCTCGAGAACCGACCTAGCATGCTTTGCTCCCAGACAAGCGACACATGCTGTAGCTTGTGCGAATCCCTCGGTGATATAGTGGGGGCAAGAAGGAACGCAGGGACAAAAGCAGTGCTTCATCTTTTTTGTTGTTTTTTCCTGTAAAGAAAACACCTTTCCTTACCTTACTTGACAAACACACAAAGGGTGCTTCCTGAACAACAGAAGCTAGCACTGGTTTCAATCCATGTGCTTTTATGCTTGCTGATCGTGACGTCACCCCGTCGGTGACGCCGTGCTTTCCATTGGACTGATTATACACGTGATTCAAAGCGTGGACAATGCGGAAGCATTCCCAAAGTGTTTTTGACACAGCTCGAGTTCTTGAAGGTGAACAAAGGATTATATACATGTACAGATATCTATTTCATTTCCCTTAGCATGAATAACAGGTTTACACACATGTAGCTGAAATACTTTTTCATGCCTCTTGAAAATACTGTTGCTCTATGCATAAAAACGCAGCAGGCAACACAGTTTAACCTAAGTGAGCTACAGGTATTAGCCTATTTCATTGAATGAAATAGGCCCCCCCCCCCGGAAAGATGCCTCCCTGGTCACCTATGCCTAAATCCCCCATAACCAAGCAGCTATCAAAACAAGTTTAAAACAGCACATGCTCTATCCTGATTGCTGGCCAGTTTGCCACTTTGATTTACCTTATATCTTGTTGTATCAACGATATAACAAGGTCATGAGTTTACATCTCAGCACCACCAAGATGCCACTGCTTTTCTAAACAGTCAGAAGTCTGCTTTACAGCTTGCAGTCAGTACTAAGGTTAAATGCATGCCTCCAAGGGATCATAAAATGGAAAGTCTCACTTTAATTGTGCACAAATTATCATACAGGAAACAATCACACTCTACATAGGGACTCCTCAGGGGATATTTGGATGGTTAATGGTTCTTGATGCTTAAGGGGGTTCTATAGGAAGCATTTCTGAAGAGAAATCCATTTTAGTTCATTCGGTTCCTCAGTGGGAATCTTCAGGTTGCTAGTTGGAGGCATTTTACACAAGCATCCATGTTATTTGTAAATAAATCTGAACTAGGGTGCAAACAAAATGCGTTATTAGCTTTCACAAGATAATGTAAAAATCATTAAAAACGACTGTTTAAAAGCCCATAAAATATATTAAATATAATAAATATATATATAATATATATATATATATATATATATAAATCAAAGCACATCGGGTCGCTTGGTGACGTGAAATGAACTTATAGAAGATAAGATCTCGCTCTTCAGCCCAATGACCTTAACCACTTAATGTGTGTACTAACTCCAGTGGCATTTAGCAGACAGCACAGCACTGATGCCGACCAAATCCCAGTGACCTTCGTTCATGGGGTGAATGTGTGAGCTGTGCGTTCCGGTCCAGCTTTGATTACTTAGGTCAAGCACACGGAGGAGTGGGTCAGCGCAGAGAAGAGGAAAGGAAAAGAGAGCTGACAGCACCGAGGCCCGGGCGGAGGATGTTAATAACAGTGAAACGGTGTTTAATTAGGAGAAGGGAGGCACTGCATTAACACCCCCCCTCTCGGGCCTGTCTGTGTGCCCAGGCTTCACTGACACCTCTGTCAGCCGTGGTCATTACCACTTCAGGTTTTTAATGAATTTTCTCCCTGTACCCATCGTGCCTTACATCTAATTAGCTGACAATAATGTATCAGAGCAGCACGCGAGCTAAATATAAATATGCATGAATATGCAGCGGGAGCCAGGATGACACTTTTCAGTGTCAAAAAAAAAAAGAAGTGTGTGTGTGTGTGTGTGTGTGTGTGTGTGTGTGTGTGTGTGTGTGTGTGTGTAAGAGAGACTTTGCAAAGAAGTTGGTTCACATTAGAGAGTCTATAACGGAACCTCTCGACTCCGCTGACACCCACGTTCACACTTCGTGCAACTAATTATCAAGAAAAATGCGCAGCTCCCGTGCTCTCGCCGAATCAAACGAGAAAAACTTTGCACCTGACAACAGCACTGCCTTCCTAAATAAATAATGAGAAGAAACATGTAGTGCTTCAAAGCTATAAAATGCAAACACAATTTAAAAAAAACAAAGAAATGATACAGATACAGTATACAAAACCCTGAGTTTTTTTTTTTTTTTTTTTTTTCTCACATAAACCTAAAAAAATAACCGGTATCTTGTATATTTCATATGAACCACTGTGATCTATTTCTAAGTCCCGATTAAATGTAAGTAAATGTATAATAGTGAGCATGTTACAGTTTTTCTAATTTTTTTTAGAGCATTCCTCAGATTAGAAATGAAATTCAAAGCTACTTGTTCAACCTCCACATCATAAAAGCAATTGTGAATGCTTCGGTACATCGTTTAATTGATTGTGTACAGTTGCCTGCTGTTTCCAACATTATCAATTGCTTGTCATGTTGATCAAAATATATTATACTGGTTCACTGGTGGACATTGTATAAGACATTAGATGCAAAATGGTTAAATCAGTTGTCATAATGTGTGAAGCTTAAATTCCTTTTTTTTTTTTTTGGTAAATGTGCAGATGAACCTTGAATGTCACTAATGAAGGCGTGTGAACAGCATCAGATCAACCACTGATCCTAGTGAACTATTAATGACCTAGTTCTCTAAAATAGGTCAAAGGTGAATCTTGTGAACCTTCAATTGAAAAACATATACAGACAGAGCAAAACACAATCGAACAAACAAAGTGGAAATCCACTTTGGTCTCTTTTAATCAGTATCCCACATACAGTAATGTGTAAATTTGTGCTCTTGAAATTCATATCTGCCCTACAGAGGAAATTCAGCCTTGAATTTCAATCACTGATCATTTCTATTGAAAAATTCGAACATTTTCAATCATTGTAACCCAAACTGAAGTTTACACAAGGAAATACTGAAACTGTGCGCCATCATACTGAAAACATGACAACATTTTGACGATCTTGTTTGTTAACAAAGATAAAAGGACTTGTTCATTGTTCATTGACCTAAATTCTTACTTTTGAGAGACGCACTTCGGATTTTGGAAGAAATCCAATGTGTTTGTACTAATTATTTTATGAATGCACTTACTGGTTTGCAAATATAACAGATAATTGTCTAATCTTAATTTCATGTCTAATCTTTTCTAATAAAGCGTGTGCCAGACAACACTCTGATGGAATGATGGAAGATCCCGACCCTGCCGGGATCCTAATCCATCTAGAGAAGTACCAGCTCTAGTTGGATCCCACATCATGAAGATTTCGGACTTTGAGGATAAACAACCTCTTAATCATTACTTAAAATAACGTTCTACACATGCTGTTTCTCCATCACTGAACATTTAAAGGCTCTGGCATGGAGGAGTTGGTGTTGAAACTATGATGATCTCAGATCTTAAGCTAATTTGTGAGTTGCTCAGGAGCTCCTGGTTCCACAGTTCTAACTGACTGTAGAAGACTGTAGAAAGGACATTACTAATAATCACACACACTGGTGCTCATGATATTTCTCACTCTCTGGTGTTTGTGATGTTTAAATGGTTTATAATCACATTCTGTGTCACCCAGATGAGGGTGGGTTCCACTTTTTGAGTCTGGTTCCACTCAAGGTTTGTTCCTCATACCATCTAAGGGAGTTTTTCCCTGCCACAGTCGGCCCAGGCTGCTCATCAGGGATTAATACACATTTATTTAAATACAAATGAACTAATAAGTGTTCTATAATTCTGACATTCTCTAAAGCTGCTTTGAGACGATGACCATTGTTAAAAGCGCTATAGAAATAAAATGTAATGAATGGGTTGGACCTAAAATGTAAAGTAAAAAAAAAAAAAAAAAAGGGAATGAACCAAATATCAAGAAATTCTGATATTCACATAAATATTCTACTGTTCATTCAAGTAACATTGTTTAAACTCGGAGACCCAAACTTGTTCCAACATAACAATGCCCCTGTGCACAAACCAGTTCTATGAAGATATACTTTACATATACTTGACCTCAACCCTATTGAACACCTTCGGGATGAATTGGAACACTGACTGCACCCCAGACCTCCTCACCTCACCTCACCTACATCAGTGCCTGACTGGTGTGCCTTGTGGCCGAATAAATTTTGCACAAATCTCCACAAAGGCCACTTAAAAATCTAGTGGAATATCCTTCTAGTGGAGGTCACAGTTTTTCTCAGTTGCTTTGGAGCGTTTTTCAGATCAGAAATGAAATTCTCAAAACTACTTCCACATCATTTAGTCATTTGTGCACATCAAAAAAAAACAAATTGGTGTTGCTTTGATCAAATTGCGAATGCTTTTGTACATTCAGTTAATTGATTTTTTTTTTACAATTTTTGCTGTTTCCTACATTATCAGCTGTTTATGTTCATGTTGATCAAAATATGTTACACTATTTTCATAGTCTTTACCACAAAACATAAACTCTCTCTCTCTCTCTCTCTCTCTCTCTCTCTCTCTCTCTCTTCATTTTTGTATGCAAATTAGTTCCTAGAACATTTTTTACCACCTACTATTCTATCCAGTGGTTTTTTTTTTCTAGAACAATCAGACAATTGACCTTTAAATGTTCTCTTTGCAACATCGATACCGGCAGTAGCTAAAAGGATGTCAGTTCCCCCTTAAGTAATTCACCAATCACAGGGAAATTCTAACCACTCTGCCATAATCACAGTATTTTTATCCATAATATATTTCAGTCAAAACCACAGCCTTATGAAACAATTCCTCACTATCCATTTCATGACCCATGGCTGATGAAGAGGGTAATAAACTCGAACCTGCAATAGTATTTAAGAACATAAGGTACTCGAAGTTGGAGATCTCCCGTCTCTGCCAGCGCTGTGTCATATTGGAGGACTTGAAGAGCTGGCGTGGCGTGGCCAGGGAAATCCGCCTGTGGAGAAAAAAAAAAACAAAACAAACACAGCTTTATACATTGCTGTAGCTCTCAGACCCCCAGATTTCTTGCCACTGACTTTGGCTCTACTGAAGTTTGGCTCGAAGACATAAGAGTTTCAAGAAATGCGGAATGTGCAACTGTTTCGCCAGAAGAAACACAGAGGACCAAGAGAAACAAAAGAAACCAAACAAGACCCGGTCATACACTCAGACACGCAAGACTGCTCCGTGCCGTCATGTGGGAATTAATGAAAACATGGCCCGGGACTGAACAAACTGCTTTTCAGATGTGAAAAGTGCTAATAGTATGGGTTTGAAGAGAAGCCGAGACATGTGCTATGAGAGAAAAGCAGCGATGACATAACACATCGAACGGCAGACGTTATTAGAGACCAGAACATTACAGTTCTGAATTCTCACCTTTTCTATTCAATTAATGGATTGAAACACTGGCTGCATACATGTTTGCAGAGTCCTTCAGTCACTAAACTATACAGTATATGAAAATTAAGCATACTATACCAAGTTTCCAAGATCAAGACATTCAAATGACATTTCTTCAAGGAATAAAACAGCTCACTATGCAGATATGCTTTTTAACAAGTATGCCATATTGTGCCAGCAATTTTTTTGTAAATAATCTGTTTATAGTTATGCTTGATATTATAGATTGTCACATTGACATTATAGCAGTTATAACAGTAGTTCTCTGCTCATAGGTTTTCTTAAAGTCCTCTGTCCTGGTTCTTAAAGGCTTTCCTGACGTGAAAAACTGACTGTTATGAAGTGTAGAGGTCGGCTTAACGTGAACTTAATCATATTCAACAATCACACACAAAGAAAGCACTTTTCAAGTGTATCATCTACATAATTTCATGGCTGGCAAACATTATTTTGAGAAATTAGAACATAATACAATGTAATACAATGAGCACATTGTGATCTCCAGCTGCTATGTACTGTATATCTTCAGTATCTCACAAAAGTGAGTGCACCCCTCACATTTTAGTATATCTTCTCAAGAGACAATACTATAGAAATGAAACTTATATATTTTAGAGTATCGATGTGCAGCTTGTATAGCAGTACAGATGAACTATCCTCTGAAAATAACTCAATGTACAGCCGTTATTGTAAAATAACTGGCAACAAAATTGAGTACACCCTAAGTGAACATGCCAAAACTGTGTCTAAACTGTCAATATTATGTATTAGCACCATTGTTATCTTGCACTGCCTTAATCCTCCTGGGCATGGAATTCACCAGAGCTGCACTAGTGGTTGTATAGATCCTCTTCCACTCCCCCGTAATAACATCACGGAGCTGCTGGATGTTAGACACATGGTGCTTCTCCACCTTCCACTTGAGGATGCCCCACAGGTGCTCGATAGGGTTCAGGTCTGAAGACATACTTGGCCACTCCATAGGCTATAGGTGTAAAGGTGAGAAGCCCACCATAATGTGCACTGTGCCTATGATAAATCTCCAAAGTGTACCTATATGTGCATGAAAACATACCATTTGATATGCCTCTAATTAAATATAACCTTTTGGCAAGCTACAGTGAATATGACGTACAGTGTATCTGCATATGTTCCTTTAAAAGATCCAATCTAGATTTCCACCCTAGAGGAGAAACGAACTAGTTCAGGGTGATCGGGGTCAGATGGCACTTAGCTACAAATAAATAGAAAGCCATGGCTATAATAACAGCACTGCAACCTGCATTTAAGTCTCTTAGGCACATACTAGACGTATGATTTGTGATAGTAGGGTATCTGCAAGAATGAAAGGGAAAGTTTATAGGACTGTGGTGAGGCCTGAGATGTTGTATGGATTAGAGACAGTGGCATTGAGTAAAAGACAGGAGGTGGAGCTGGAGGTAGCAGAGCTGAAGATGTTAAGGTTTTCGTTGGGAGTGACGAGGATGGACAAGATTAGAAATGAGTTTATTAGAGGGACAGCGCATGTTGAACGATTTGGTGACAAGGTGAGGGAGGCGAGATTGAGATGGTTTGGACATGAATTATATTGGTAGAAGAATGCTGAGGATGGAGCCACCAGGCAGGAGGAAAAGAGGAAGACCAAGGAGGAGGTTTATGGATGTGGTGAGGGAAGACATGCAGGTAGTTGGTGTGAAAGAGGCAGATGTAGAGGACAGGGTTGTATGGAGACGGATGATCCGCTGTGGCGACCCCTAATGGGAGCAGCCGAAAGAAGAAGAAGAAGAAGAAGAAGGCACATACTAGACGTAACCAGGTAACACCTTGGAAATGTGAGAAGTGGTGAGAAGTTTTAAAGTGGACATTGCTAAAATATAAACAAACCTGGCTTGTGGGAGTCCGTAGCTTGTGCCAACACCTACACGGGGTAAACTGTAAACCACTTTCTTCACTGTTTGCTGGTCAGGGAAGTTAAACATCACAGAGGCTGTAGGAAAGAACAAAAGCAGTCCATCATTTATATAAATAAGGCATCTTAGCTATATATTATCATATTGTGTGTGTATATATATATATATATATATATATATATATATATATATATATATATATATACATACAGTGGAACCTCGATACTCGTGACCTTGACACTCGCGACCTCGATCGTTCGCGTCTTTTCGTTTGGAACAGGACTAAGAGTAACTCGCGAAAAATCTTAAAAGCCGCAAGTGGCTTAAAAGTTTGGAGTAACAAAGTTTGTACTAATAAATGACATAAAAATGTTTGAAAAACTATTTTATTATTGTACTATTCATTTAAAGTAGTAAATAAAACATTTATGACAAGTAATTCACAATGTTTGTTGAGTTTACACTACAGTACATGTACAATTCCCCTTGAAAAAGGATCCATCAAAAGGAGAACCTTGAGAAAACCCTCGCAATTTTTTTGTTACTCGCGAGGGGTCATAGAACGTAACCCCCGAGAGAGTATATGTATCTCTATATATATATATATATATATATATATATATATATATATATATATATATATATATATATATATATATATATATGTTATTATAGAATTAGATTATAGTCCTGGGCAAAAAGTTGGAAAAAAATAAATGATTTACTTCTGTTAGCCATGAAGACTTCAAGTGCCGTGTTCTGCAGCAGATAACGGCGGGCGAACACAGCTCGGATCTCGCTGAACATCCATTTTCCATGCAGCCCTTCTGAGTACACTAGCACCTGATCAAAGCACAAAGAGGCAAAGAGAAAAGTCAGCTAAACCCCACTACTGGTTTGGATCGCAACTATTCAAGGAAGCTAAATGTGTGCTAAATTCACGATCCGGAAATATCAGGACAAGAAAATGGATGAGTAGTTTAGTGTGTCTCTTCAAACATTACAAAGTAATCGAAGCTATTATACTTTAAATTTTATTTAGAAATCCTGTCAGGTTAGCACATGGAAGCCATCTGGCTAGTGTAGTGTAGCATTGTCAGCTTAGCTCAGGTTAGCCAACTGGCTGGATTAAACACAGAAGTTTACATTTGTTCATGTTCCAATAATGGCTTAAAATACAAAATCTTGTTTAGTGTTAGAGAGCTGGAAGGCTTTAGTGCACATTATGAATTACATTTCTTTCGGGTATCTTGTCCCATGTTAGCCATCTGGGTAGATAACAAAATCAATTTGAGAGACATATGCAATTTAGTTCTCTTGAGAATTCTGTTAAGATGATTATTGTTGCCAGATATTATAGATTTTTGTAGAAAATTTGCCAAAAATATGTGTATATATAAAATATGGTATACGTTACAACTAACAAGGGCTTCCATTAATGTCCAATTGGGCATCTTGGGCCCCTTGTGTCCATTAGGAAAACATTAGGGCATGACAATACACACTTCTATAAGTGTTACACTGTGGCCTATAGTGGCCTATTGTTTTCCTCTACTGGTCTACTTTCATAAGGTCCACTGTGGGTCATGTGACTGTAAATAATCAATACACACACACACACACGAGACCAGGTTGAGAAAGGGATTCATTAGCAAGACTCTCTGAAGAGAATCCCACAGCTATCTGGGGGAAAAGATCCAAAGGCACCATGACAGGTGAAAATAAAGCTCCTGCCCCCATGGCTTTTTTCTACCATCACCACCTCTTCTTTATTTTCCTTCTCTTCCTCTTCCTCAAACAACTATTCTCAGAGGAAAACGATGCATTCCCCAATACACACGCATCTTAAATATACAAAAAGATTACAGATTGGATGGCACAGAGATGAAAGCTTTCTTCTTGCATGCAGAGATGATGTTCAAGTGGACATTTGTGCATTAACAGTGAAAAACCAAGCGAACAAAACAAACAAAAAAAAAACAGGATGAGACCCAGAGATTCCCCAGCAGGCTGTATTGTCCCCGCCGCCCATCCACTGCTCATTTAGAGGGAATGACGGCGTTTGCCAGCCGGCCTGGACCTGCTTCATTTCTCCGTGGAACGGCGCTCAGTGCCGAATGTAGACATGCTTTCCAGCACAAGCGAGTCTCCAGGGCTCAATTAAAGCTGGATTACACTGCAGTATGCTCCATCCTCCAGCCCTCCTGCTCCCTGTCTCCATCAAACATCAACCCCCTTCACCACAAACAACCCCCTCATCTCTCTCAGCTTTCTCTCTCGCTCTCTTTCTCTCTCTCTCAAACACACACACACACACACACAGTCTTTCTCACACACACATACACAATGCCTTAGCATCAGGCTTTCCTTGACACCTTTATCGACCTTTGCTCAAACAGGCAGGATTTGCCACGCATAGGGCAGCATGGAGTCAAGCGGAAAGGGAGTTATCCTGGGAAGGAGATTTAGTGGATCACAACAAATATATATATATATATATTTATTTATTTATTTATTTATATAAACTAAGCTGAGGCTATTCCTAACTTAGAACAGCTTCCCTAATAAACAGTCTGGTGCATTCAATGCAATGTGCAGCTGCTTTTACCTGTCTAAAACTGATTATTTTCCAATTACAGCACAGACAAAAGTGTTTTATTCCTCTTATATTGCAACAATTTGCTAGAACTGAAATTATTTATTTATTAATCAGTTTTGTTAAAGGCACAGAGTGTGTTTTTTGTTTCTCCTCAAACCTAAACATTAGAAAAAACATTTTATAAAAAGAACAAAAAAGAAGCAGAAATAAATAGTTTGATGAACTATGAACTGATTCTTTAGAGAAATTTTACTTCCATTCAGCTTTTTTCTGTTTTGAAACTACTTATTCATTGATAGTTTGCATTGCACTGCCACTTTGATTTACCTAATCTATCTATCTATCTATCTATCTATCTATCTATCTATCTATCTATC
>JAAIIK010000126.1:961685-988651 GCA_014706435.1 Silurus glanis
ATCTATCTATCTATCTATCTATCTATCTATCTATCTATCTATCTATCTATCTATCTATCTGGCTCTTCAGACGTCTGATTGGTGAGGATAAATTATATGTAAATCTGTCAAAAAATGACATTTTGTCCATTTACAGATACTGTATATATTGCAGAAGTTTTGATGCAAGTTTACTGCAATCTTTTATACTGTAGACCCTTCTAGTGGTTCCTTCATCAGCCCCTCTCTTTCCCCTATTCAAGTTAACATGACACAAAAAAAAAAAAAAATCTATACTGAGAACCTGAAGAATTTTTTTCTCTTGGTGGAAATCATGCCACTTCTTCCAGACTTCTTCCAGACATGCTAAATAAGCTTCAAGATTTAAGTTATTTATATCTCTTACAAAGTGATTTCTTTTTAACTTAGAAGGTATACAGCATAACTTATTTTGTAGATAACTTTATTTTGATGTTGGATGATTCTGTATATGATGATTCTGTATGATTCTTCCCACAAGCCACCAGACTCCTCAATAGGAGACTAGAGTGCACACACACACAGGTGCACACACACACACTTTCAAACACCTTTGTTGCAATTTTTGCACAAATAACTGCCTCTAAATCATTACCACCCGTATACGTGTACATTTAGTATTATATAGACAAGTCATTTCTGATTTAGCTCTGTGTACTGGTCAATGCTGCACTGTTACAGTTATTGTGTCACGTTGCTCTAAATGACTTTTGTACACATTTGCACATGTGCACATTCACGTGCACTTAATAGAACACACCTTTACAAAAGACATTACATTAAATTGCACGTGTGTATTGGTCTAGTACGTTTTGTGATATCTTGAGTTCATTTTTCATGTTGTATGCAGCATTCTGGTCCTGGAAGAATGTTGTTTTTTATTTTACTGTGCATTATAGTGTATATGGATGACTGATAAAAAAAATTAATAAAAACAACCCCTTCACTTAAATGGCACGTTACTGTAGTAACGAGTGCACGTTAGAACATGTTAAGAGAAACCTGTAAACAATTTTTTGACCAATCAGAATGAAGACATTTTAATTCACGATTTGTTGATTTGTAGTTTGCATTATAGGCTTTAAATTAGACATGAAACAAGGACAGTTGCAAATAGCAGATAGTAAATAGCTGGGTGAATTTTTTATGAATAATTTAGAAATGCAAGACAAATCATTTCATAACCCGAAAAAGAGCACAGTCATACAGCACGCCTTTTTTTTTTTTTTTTTTTTTTTTTTTGCAAAAGAGAATCTGTCTGCACCTCCTGCAGTGTGTGTTTGCACCTTTCTCCCTTTGACAAAGCACAGGCCAAAAGGCTAGACAACAACAAAAGATGTTGGCAGAGAAAAAAAAAAAAGGGGAAAAAAAGAAAGTCTATATCAGAAAAAAAATGTCACAACATCAGAGCTGGCACTTCAAAACCCAACGAGCCGGTGTCCCTGTAGACTCTGCGGTGGTTGACAAAGCACAGGCCTCACCCACATCCCCCTTTTTTGGTTGCTCATAGTGAGGGAAAGAGGGAGTGAAGAGAGAGAGAGAGAGAGAGAGAGAGAGAGAGAGAGAGAGAGAGAGAGAGAGAGAGAGAAAGAGAGGGAGGGAGGCCCAGCTGTAAGAAACAGGGCTTAATGAACCTGTCTGGCTAGGCTGTCCGCTGCCTGTCAGACGTGTCAGAGTAGTGACGAGTGTTGGGGACGAGTGCCCCCAGGTCCCAGACAGGCCTGCCAGCTGGAGAATTCTGCCCCAATCTAATCATGCTAGCCCCAGAAGCCTGAGCAATCCCAGGGACGTAACCACATGGCTGTTTAGAGTGAGCGGTTTCATTTTTGATTTTCTTCCTCTTATTCTGTATGCAAAAAAATACGGAAAATATTGCATTATTTTTCTACAAACAAGCATTTTTGTATTTTTAGCCAAACTAAACAAAAGTTAGACAGTCTTGCCTTTTTTTAACACATGCCAAAATTTGTTCCTAGTGTCAATCATTTAGCATTAGCTTTCCTGTAAAGCTACATGGTCACTAATAAACATGACAAAGAGGTCAATGCTCTCTCTGTTGCATCCTGGCTTTTATAATCTGCCCCTGCCCCGTACTGTATGTACGTATCAGTGATGGACAGTAACGAAGTAAATGTAATTCGTCGCTGTACTTAAGTCGCTTTTCCACGTTTCTGTACTTTACTGCAGTATTTCTATTCGGGGAGACGTTTATTTGAACATTTGAAAGTAAATTTTTAAACTACATTTTGCGAAATCAGTCGTTTCTTTTTTATTTTATGAGCGGAAAAAAACTATACCGGTCAAAAACGCAGCGAGTCACCAATCAGGGTCGAGCGCTCGCTCCGTTTCAAACTTGATTTAATTGGCGCTTGGTGCATCTACTGATCACCAACATACAATTCAGCATCAGTTCAACAGCAAGCAGAACATTTAGAGAGGAATAAATGATGGAAGAAACTCCAGCCCAATTTGCACGGTTTTCTTTTAATTAGTTGAAAAGGTTTTGGACTCATGATAAATGTAATAGATATCAATCAGTGTTTGAGTCATTAATATCATTCTATTAATAGATCAGTGTGCTGAGAGTCACATTCGAGTCTTTTCACATAAACTGAGTTGATTAAGTAAAGAGTCTTTTGATAAAAATGATAATAGGAACATTATAGCTATTATAAATTATAGTACTTTGGATACTTAAGTACATTTGAAGACAAATACTTTTGAACTTTTCACTCAAGTGAAGGTTTAAATGAGCACTTTAACTTTAACTGGAGTCATATTTACCGAGTGTATTTCTACTTTTACTCAAGTACAGTACATGTGCACTTCGTCCACCACTGGTGTGTATATTGACTAGCTAGCTAAGGGAAAACACAACCACAATTTGTTGTGTGTCAATTTGTTGCCATTTTTGTAGCACACTGGGAACAAATTCAGTGTGCTATTTTTGTAGCACACTGGGATTAATACGCTACTGTAAGGACTCGTGTATGACGCTCAGATGTATGCCTACAAGCAAATGTTTTTTTGTAAGAAAGAAGGAAGCAAGGAATTAGCGTTATAGGAAGGCATTAGAAAATAGCATTTACAGAAGGTGTCTCCAATGTCAAGTTCTCAGCTATGGTCAAGTTTTCATGAAAGAGTAGTTCCACACTTCCTTTTTACCCTGTCCCATGACTAGCCTCATTTTCTGTATTATTAACTATAAAGAAAGACTGATGAAGAAATGGCTGAGGAACTTGTTTCTCAGACATTACTAATGTAAATGTAACTAGAAATTGCAAATGGTTAATAATATGACATGCCTTTCTTTAATAAATTGCAATTGATGACATATTGACGTGGACGTTGAAGAGGAATAAAAAACACTCCAAGACCCTTGGGAGGTACCTGTAATGTCTTTTCCTATCAAGCTGCACCTCCAAGTGCTATCACTTTCACTAATGTTAGAATAATGTGAGTGACTATGTGACGTAGAGTGAAAAATCCGAACGTAATGAAACGTATATTTTCCATTTTCTTTTTCTGCAGCTCTCAACTTGATTTAGCTCAGAGAGTATTCAGCTTTCAAAAGGGATTTCAACTGCAATCCCCACATGATTTCCACTTTATCATCATTTTTTTTCTAAGCAATGATATAAGGATATACTTCATAGTAGTAATGGTGCTATGCAACAACTAGAATCTAGGTTAAGACAAAAAAAAAAATGGGTCCTTCTGACATCTGGGATCCAACAAATAAAACCCCATGAAGCACTTTCAGTGATAGAGACAATGACACCCGAATCATATGTGCTTTCTTCTTCCTTTCGGTAAAGAACTCTGTGCACCCACAGGACTTCTGCCTATATAAAGCAGTGGGGCAGGGGTAAATACATCAAAAGAATCTGTCATATTTAAACCGGACACCATTTTTCAAACCCGGCCCCCTGAGAAATGAGCGAAATCCTTCTCGATGTCAAATTTGTGCTGAACTGGGACGGGGATATAATTCAGCGGCGGCCGAAGCCAGCATGACTGATATATTTATAAAGGGGCTCGTCTGTTGCACTGACAACCTGCCATCTCTAGCACGTCCACCGGGCTGTCCACAGATTTGTCTAATAGGCTTCCACTGTTAAAGCTCAATGAGGGGAGCTCGCGAGGAGAGCGAGAAGTGTGCGGAGGATGTGAGAGACGAACGCTTTTCCGTTTCGCCCGGGAAATGTGACTACTCCCTGAGGAGAGAGGATGAAAAATATATGTGTGTGTGTGTGTGAGACTGGGAAAGTGAGAAATGCTGAGATTCCCCAACATTTCCAAAACAGCCCAAAACCTCAAAGCTCAGGCTTTGAAAGATGACTTGACGCCGAGGTGCAGCCAGGCGGAGAGACAGAATACTGTAATTGAATGCTGCATTCAAAAACAAAAAAATATTGCTATCCTCAGCTAAATTCCTGGTTAAAGATATTAGCTGGGCAATCATAAAGCCTATTCGGGACTTAAATGCATTTTAAATAGGATTCTGTTTTTAATCATTAAACCCTAATACGAGTTTTAGCATTGAATCGTAAATGCATTGGTTTTAGTGCTGAGACTTTCAAAGCAGGAACTTTGTAGCTAATAGTAGCTAATATTATTACATCATAACCTATAAAAGCCAATCAGGTTCTAGTATGCAAAAGCGGGACAAATAATTACAATTAATCAGTCAATGGGTGGGGCTTTGCATTTTGTATAATCTTCAGATTTTTGTTTCCTGAGGGGTAACCCTAAGAAGTTCTAAGTAAAACCCTAGAACAAGGTGTTTGCTGTTCAGAGAATGTTCAAGGGCCCTGTTTAGAAAGCGATAGTCCTTGACCATCCAAAGAACTCTTAAAGAACCATTGTTTCAAAATGTTGAACCACACTATTCAATTCAGTGCATTTTTAATTTGGGATTTAATTTGGATTTGCAATAGACATTGTCCCAAAGCAGCTTACAGAGGTAAAGAAGTTATCAGAGGTTAACGTTTAAAGTATAAAAGAGTGTATAAGTTTAGTGCCAATAAGTTTGTTCCCTATAATTGTAAGTTTATTCCTAATGAGTGAGCCAGTGGTAACTGTGGATAGGAAAATCTCTCTAAGATGGCATAGAGGAAGAAATCTTGAGAGGAACCAGACTCTAAAATGAACCCGTCCTCATCTGCGTGGCACCGGACGTCCATTCATTACAGTTTCATCATTGTTGAGATGTACTGTTCAGTGATAGGAGCTTAAATGTAAGACTGTTCATGCAAAATGAGGTCCTGAGCCATTGTAGCAGAATACTGATATTAATTACAGAACAAATCCGTTTTCAAAGTCTTCTTGAGTTGCTCAGTAACTTTAGATCTTTAGGCTGATGATGTGGACCATCCCCGGCTGCACAGTGTGGACTCCAAATCCACAATGAATCCTTAATTTGTTATCCAATAAAACATAACATGTAAAAATGACAGGTAGAAAAAAAAGTTAGAAAGATAGTAATCTTCTATAGGGGTAATTATTCCAAAGATGTTCAAATAGATATATACATGTAGCCATATCTGACTTGCTTATCTCATTTTTATCTTTATGCTCCATCTAGAATGTCTAACATGGTGTTTCTGACAGGACAGAAGTCAGTAAGCTGCACAAAGCCTTACCAAGGTGTGTGTATGAGAGGCTCAGGCATGCTCAGCATGGACCAGGTAGACAGATAAAGTGAGGAAGAGTTGTGTTATAGGGGCAACAAGTCATGCAAGCGAGTGGTAAAGATGCTGGTTGTGAACAGGTGCAGTGTCACTGCGCTTATCGCCGCCTGTTGTTTGGCCCTGACTAAAGGACAGGTAGCGGAAGATGACAAGCTGTGACTAGTGCGTGCTGCTCGGTGTGTTTATCCGTGTGTGTGCCTGTGCCCTTGACATCAACATGTTTGGCTTACATAACCCCTGTATTCTTGTCAAGGCTGCCCTTTCAACCCCTGTTTCTACTTTAAAGGAACATATTTCTTTGGACTTGTTCCTTAATTAGAGAAGGATAGCGGCTTAAGTGAAGACCACTAACAGGAGGTTCGCTACAGGTAATTCGGGAACTCATAACAATCGAGCATTCAAAAAGATTTATAAATATAAAAGTATACAAGCTCATATAATAATAATTATTAGTCGTAGTATTAGTAGTAGTATTTTAATAATAAAAATGATCATATTTTTTATAATAATTATTATTACTATCATTATTACTATTTTTTATTATATAAGCTTTATAAAATTATTATTATTATTATTATTATTATTATATAATCTTTTTTTTTTTACATCTCAAAACGTTACATCTCATTATAAATAAGTAAATAAAATAAACATCACAGCTACATAACCTGCACAAAACTTTATAATATGCACATGAGATTTATATCTCTTTATATAGATGTATATATCTCTTTTTATACTTATATATATTTGTACTTTTTCTATTTATTTTTTATTCTTTTTTTGTTTTGTTTTTTTTACCCCATATGTGGTTTTTATCTAAAATTTTATCATAAATTTCGACTTTCACAATTGTATAAGATGTCTTTGGATGCAGAATCAGGAAATTTTCCCCTCACTTGAACTAGGAGACCCAAACCTGTTCCATCATAACCCAATGCCACTGTACACAAAGCCAGCTCATTAAACATATGTTTTTACATGGGATGTAGTGGAAGATCTCTTGCTATAGAGCTCTGATCTCAACCCTATTAGAATGTGAATGTGAACACTAAGTTCACCTCAGGTCTCCTCACCTCACCTACTTCAGTTTCTGACTTTACTAACATCCTTCTGGCTGAATCAGCACCAAAAGTTCCACAAGCACACTCCAAAATCTAGTGAAACATCTTCTCATTTAGAAGAGTGGAGGTTACAATAACAGTGTAGATGTGCCAGTTTCATAATGCACTATAACACTACTCTTGTTTCAGTATTCGCAAAGTTATAATACAATATGTACCACAGTGCATCATCCATCTGATTGGTTAAAACATGGTGAATCGAGGCTTTACTTCAAGTCACAAGTCAGAGGTTTTTATTGCTAAACCCATTTTAAAGTTATTGTGTCCATTGTAACAGCCTGATAAAGACGAATAATAAACAGATCGGAAATGTATCATTATTTATAACAGAAAAATGGAGAACCATTGACCTGCTGAACGGAAGGAGTCTCTAGTCTCAGTGCATTTCTATGTATTTTTGCTAGTTATTTCATTTTATTTATTGATTTATTAACTTGTTAGTGCGATCACACAGAAATGTATCACCTTCAATGCAATGACTATAAGTTCACTTTGCATCTGGCTGCATCACACCACCACCACGCTGATGCATTTCCTGTCATAGACCTAATGTAATAAATCAAACACTCTTTCTCGAACGCATCACACTAATCCCGAGCCCACAAGCTTCCCCGGAATGTCTAATCTTTTCACTAGGCTCCTTTTTAAAATTCCACACGACCAACACCTCAAAATCAAATGGCGCATTTCCCCATCTGATCTCCCCCGGTCCGTGACATTGGCTCTAAGGCCCTGTAAATGAGCGAATTTAAAATTCCTTCAGATACTTTGCAACCGAGTCCAGATTCTCTCTGAAGATGTCTTCGTGAGCAGGTACGGCTGGAAAGAAGACGTGGTTTTGCATAATCACTGTCACTATATATTTAGGGTGTATGAAAGAATGTTGCAGGGTGATGGGGCTCAGGATGGGGTGTTGGAAAAGGATTTTTAAGAATGCCCCACGTGGGCATCAAAGAATGACTGCTAGCACAAGTTGACTTTGATATTTAGAAAAAATGTATGTATTTCTTGAAAATATCAGTTTGATCTAAAGGATTCGATCTCATTTTCTTAAGTTCCCTTCTAGTATCGAGTCCTCAAACATTTGTCAAACATTAATGCACATGAATTTATCTATACTACTAGGGGGGTTAATGGTACATGTATTCATACCGAACCGTTTCAAGTTTATTTCTATAGCGCTTTTCACAACAGACATTGTCTCAAAGCAGCTTTACAGAAATCAACAGTCAAGGTGAATGGTGTGTATTTGTCCCTGATGAGCAGCCGTGGCGAGTGTGGCAAGGAAAAACTCCCTTAGATGTTATGAGGAAGAAACCTTGAGAGGAACCAGACTCAAAAGGGAACCCATCCTCATTTGGGTGACATCAAGAGTTTGATCATAAATCTTTCAACAATACAGAACACTGGAGAGAGAGAACTAACATGAGCACTGGAATGTAAGCTTATGAGTAATGATCTTTCTACAGTCTTATGCAGTCATTTGAGATGATGGAACCAGGAGCTACTGAGAAGGCTTCTCCAAACCAGAGCCTTTAAACACTCAAAGAGGTCCAATGTCCAAACTCTACATGAAGTGGGATCTAAATGACTCTGCTACATCTTTAGATGGTTTGGGATGTTTGCGGGGTCGACATCTACTTCTTTAAAGGTCCACAATCTCAGTTTCAGTAGAGGACTTTCGGTACGGTGCACATACTTGTTTTGAGAATAGAGTTAAAATCCGAGTTTCCTCAGGATCATATTAGACCGCAAGCTTGTTTAGTCTCCGCCTCACAGTTTGAGCGCAGTGTCACTGTGGCTACTCGATCCTGTAACAAGATTTGTACTGTGCGTGCTTGAAAACGTGGATTTTTGTTCTGCGCATGCGCAAATTTGCTGCCACTTCCTGTCATCGACATTTTTCCGACAGTCTAGCGATATGGATTACTTCTCTTCTTTAAATAAGAAATTCCAGACAAGACCACTACAGAGGGAGTAAAAAATGAATTCAATTATGAATAAATAATTTGAAAGGATAAATAAATATCTATCGACAAAAAAGAACAATTGTTGCAGTATGCTGTAATAAGTAGAACAGTTAAGTAGAGCATATTTTTAGAAAATAAAATATTAAATGTTAAAACACACACACTTGTATACACATCTGTTTTACCCATATAGGGTCGAACAAATGTAAACTATTCGATAAAATATTTTCATTTTTTGAATTGCATTTAATCAATTACATTTGTTCCAATTTAACTGATTACACAACTTAATAAATACAATAAAAAAGTGTATTGCATGAATTTGAAATTTCTTTAGTTTTATTTTGATATATTCTATATCTTTTTTAAACCAAGCAAGAATTTGATGTAAAATCGTTAAAAAAAAAAAAGAAAATTTAATTGTGTTCAAAAATGTTAACGATAATAAACGATATTAATAAAAAAAACAATTTGTTTTGCGTTTCTTCCCTCTAAATGTACCGAATCATGACTTAAAAACCGAGGTACGTACCGAACCGTGAATTTTGTGTACCGTTCCACCCCTAACTACTACACAATTACGCACAGAGCTTTTGTTTGCACACACACACACATATATAAAACGAAAACAACCACCCACGCACAGATCTGGCTAAACAGCTTGAGTGGGTGTGAGGTACGGAGCTCTGAAGACTGAGCCTCATATTCTTTAGGGTGTTTTCAGTGAGCCCACACTAATGGCTGCTGTTCAGGGGGCTCCTGCTGCTTAAGATGAGGGAAATCTCTTCCATGAAGAGCAGTCACAGTGAGAGAGAAAGAGGGAAAGAGAGAAAGATAGGGAGAGAGAGAGAGAAAGATAGGGGGAGAGACACAGAGAGAGAGAAAGAAAGAGAGAGAGAGAAAGAGAGAGACAGCACATTCCATCTCTTGGTGACTGGAGACACGAAAGAGAAAGCGACAGCAGGGACAAGACAGATACACAGACAGGGATGTTGGTGAGCAAAACAGAAAGCGACAATACGGGAGACCAGAAAAAGAAAGAGTGACGGCCAAAGAAACCAGCAATGAAAGTGTATTTCAGAGGGTGGAGGACAGCTTTAAGCTTGTTAGTGTGTGTGGGTGTGTGCAACCAAGGGAAAAGTGGGTTGCCTGATGAGCAATGAGCGCCTCTCACTTCTGCAATTAATCTTGTCTCTCTACCTGTCCTCAGCCTCGGCCCCTGTAGTACCCTACAAGGATCTATTATCCCTCCCGTCTCGCCTAGCCTCACAATCGCTTTATTGCGCTACACATTTGCCTAGCCTCTTTTAATTCCGCCTGTCATGAATGGCCTATCAGCCCTCTGGTTATAGCTGTGTAAAAAAGGAGGGTATCTCTATTGACACCTTCGAGGCATCTACATCGTCAAATTTACACGACTCCTGCTTCTAGCATAGTGTCATCATTTTCTTTGGTGAGAGGATGGTTTCACCCTGAGGGGGCTTGTGAGAGGGTTCTGGAGGAAGCTTCGGGAGGTAATCTGGCCGTTGAGTGCAGTAGATAATTTGCACTTGATCCCCTTGTAATTATATAGTTTAAATCGTTTTACTCCGGCTAATCCTGCAGTGTGTGCAGGCGGAGCTTTTGGACGCTGCTCCTCAGCAGATGTCTCACTCGGGCTGCAGGTTTGCGGAAATGGGAGGAGATGTGGCTTACTGACATAATTATTTTGACTGCAGAAGTGGAATTAAGCTGGGTATTTTGCATATCACATCCCAACAGGAGGTGTATCAAGACAGACAGGTCCTTTTCGAAACAGGAAATCAGCTTTCTCTTAAATACTCCTGTTAGTGTTTGTGTGGTCACGGCTGTCGATCAGGTGTACATTAGGGCACCTTGAAATGATACGATTTCCACTTCATTTAGCCACTGAAGCGTGAATGAAACCAAAAACGATCGCATCTGAAGAGCAGAAGGAGAAAAAGATGGATGACAGAAGTGTCCATGTCTCTGCCGGCCATAGGGGACTGTCGGCCATCTTGCATGCCTGCCAAAGCTGACAGGCTGTGACAAGCTGTTTGGCATGTAGCTAGTTAACTAATTACACTGGATTACGGTATAATAACGCAAGCCGTTTTCTCCAGGGTCACCAACCTAGTCACACTAGCTCCTAAAACTATGACTTTCCCAAAAATATGAACTAGACATCCCCCCATGTGACTTAGTAGATCAAGTGAAAGACCAAGACATACTGTCTTCCCTCAAAAGAAGAAAAAAAATCCTACAAGGCCTTTCCTCTACAATACTAAAGGGGATTCTCTGGTAACAATCCCTCTCTCTATCTTTCTCTCTCCCGCACTTTCTCTCTCCCATGCGAAAAGGAAATGGCTGAAATAGGAGCACTCGCAAAGTGCAAGCAGGACGGCCAGTTCATAAAATGATTTATTGCTCGTGTGAGTAAATGCTCCCTAAAGCTGGATCATAGGCATTTCCTCATTGATTGAACTATTGCACCGAAATCAGATCTTGATTAATGAGTTACTGTCGGAGGGGAAAGGGCTTGTACTAGGGGGATCTTTATTTTGCAGCTCACCAGGCTGTGAAATTCAGGGGAACCGGTATGCAAAATGCGTAGGTCTTTAAGAACGTGCCAGTTTATGCTAAGAACATGGGGGAAATGAAACAAGGATAAGCGATCGTTACAAATAATAAATGTAATAAAAAATATATTATTTAAACGAGAATAGTAAAAGTGTAAAAAAAATAAAAATAAATTAAATATATATATATATATATATACAATATATTTAATAATCTAATAGCATGTGGCTTATTTCCCAATTTGAACTAACCAAAGCTCAACCACACCCTAGTCGTGATTCGTACATGGTCTGTGATGTCACTATGTTGTCTACATTGATAACGATGCAAGCGTTATTCCTTGTATTACAGGTATGTCCAGAATAAGACATTATGGAGATTAAAATCATAAGTTAAACATGGTCCTGGGGTACCAGTCTTTCTGTCCTATTCTTCATTTTGGATCTGCTGTCCCACCTCTGGATGGAGTTCTCTTTAACTGGAGTCTACACTGTGCAGCTGTGGATGGTTGCACAACAACAGCCGAAAGATCCATGACGTCACTGAGCAACTCAAGAACTTTGAGGACGGATTTGGACTGTAATTAATATCAGCAGTGGCTCAGGTTGCATGAATAGTTTTGCATTTTACTGCCCAGCACTATACAGCACACCTCAACAACAATCAAACTGTAATGAATGGGCATTCGGTGATGAGGACGAGTTCCCTTTTGAGTCTGGTTCCTCTCATGATTTCATCCTCATGCCATCTCAGGGAGTTTTTCCTTTTCAGGGTCGCCACTGGCTCACTCATTAGAAACAGAAATTGTAAGAAACAAAGTTAAAGGCACTAAACATAAACATTCTTTCATACAACTTTATAACTGATTCATCTGTAAAGCTGCTCTGAAAGAGCAACACAAATAAAAATGAATTGAATTGAATTGAAATGACACTCAGAATATCAGAAAACCAGTTGAAGGCCAAACAACAAATCAAGAATTGATCAGAATGGTATTGGGTTTGAAATAAGAAATAAAACACTTAAAGGCATGACATTTGTTGAAATCACATAAAACAGAACCAGTGGATTATTCTCCTGCAACATTTAGTATACAACCTAGAGTATTTCGTTACTCTAATAGTAACTGCCCAATTAGTGCAAAATTAATACTATGTAATGGAAATAAATAGTCAGGACAATTCAATTCTTTTGGCTCATTGACAATCCAAATCTTCTTTATGGCATAAATCGGTAAGTTCTCAGGGTACCCAGTAGGCTGCGATTTATTGTATTGTATTTGAGCTTTAGCATCCAAAAAAAAAAGCAAACTAATACTCTTACAAAAGCCAAACAGGAGAAATGAGGCATGCTATGAGTGTATTTAATACACAACGGCGCTCCTGATTGTGCCGAACAAAGTTGCTGACTCGCAACAAAAGAGGACCCAGGCTCAGCTACTTATATCTACTCGTCTACCCCAGCTCAGAGAAATAATACTCTTCAAGAAAAGAGCTCTTTAAATCATGGGGTAGAGAATGCTCCGGAGGCTTACCCAGCCCTGCCTTATGCAACATTTAATTAACGGGTTTCGGAGGGCTAAAAGAAGACAGAAGAAAAGGTAGCTATGCAGAGAGTGCACTTCTGGAGCTCTGGTGCCCTTATTGTACAGAAGTCACATTGCATTAACACTGAGGGCCATTTGCAGGCCTCTCATCTCCTGGCTGGGCCTTTCAGAACAGATTAAGCTATGAAAACCCTGGAATTACTAAAGCACCTATTAGGCATTATGCTCAGCCTTTTCTTTTCGAATCCTTTTGAACAAGCTTGAATAAACTTGGGCGTTTCATTGATTTTGAGAAGAGAGGAAGAGAGGGATGGATGAAGAAACATGAGAAGTCGAAATACTTTTTCTAAAAACAAAATTTCATTCCACTGACCTCATAAAGCTAAAATGTATCTACTGCATTTCACTCGCCCATGTTTCTCATTCCGGTATTGTATTCCAGCCATTCATTATTCTCATCAACAAATTGAGAAAGTTCTCTCATCATTGTAAAGATTTCACGATTAGCCGTCACAGCATGATGCCTGGATGAAAGGAGCTCCGCTCTGCAGTTTCAAGCAACACTGGCTGGGTCTTTCCCCAAATGGGAAAAAGCTTCAAACACATCAGAATGCATAGGAATGCTGATCATTGCCTTTAACAGGATTGTAGAGCCACGGCAATGCCACTCAAGATGCAGGTCGTGTGGCGTTAAACGGCTGTCAGACTGAGAAAAACCCAAACAAAAGGGCTCAGCCTCTTTTGAAGCGCCACGTTGAGGAGACAGACCCTAGTGCTGGGCTCTCAAGTATGTTTTTAAAAGCGGGCTTTTGGTCCAAACTTGGATTTCTGCACATCATTTCCAAAAATACTTCACATCAGTTGGCTTGCCATCTGCGTTTCATTTTCACTAGGAACCTTCACTTGAACTAGCTTGAGCAATACGTATGGTGGGAGGGTGGGGGTGGTGTATGTTTTTGTACATGTGTGTGTGAAAGACGAAAAATAGAGGTAAAAAAGAGACCGTGCTCCGCTCAGCTCCAGACGAGACCAGGGAACATAATGAGCTCTCGAGGGGCATCTGCACATTAAAACAGCTAACGGTGGTATAGTAGGTATCTGAGGTGTGTTTGAAAACACATTGACTACCATAAAAAATGCAGAGATAAACTTCTAATGGTCCAGGAAAGGGTTTCCAGAAGCAATTCTTGATGGAAAAATATTTGTTGTTGCATAGAACCATTAAGACTTCAGAATGTAACTTATTCTCCAATCTGTTACTAAAGTAAGTAGACCAAGTCTTTTCCTATTCTAGGACATCACATCAAAACTCTGGGGTTTGATGCTAAGCTCAGATTACACTAAATTTTGACAGACTGCCATTCTAGCCAGGGTTACCATCAACAATTCCACTGCAACTCTCACTATAATGGAGCAGTCACTGAACATGAATAGAATTGTTCTCTTGACTTGCTCATTTGAGCCTTCTAATGGGGTTCTCCTAGAAACCCCATAATGTTTTATGGTTTAAAGGTCCCCCAATGGAACAAGCCAAAAAAATGATTCCAAGATTCTTTGGATAGACAATGTTTCATACTAGCTGTAGAAAATTCTTCTTATTGGAAATATCAATTCTGTTGTAGGGTTTTATATGGAAATCTTTAAGGGTTGCTTTATAAATGTTACATTCTGCAAAGAACCATTAAGAATTTCCTTAGAAGGATAACATAACTTAGGCTCTAAAATGTTATTAAGGTGTGTAAACCAAGCCTCTTTCATTTCTAAACGATAGATATACACTCATCTTAATTTATCCTGCAAAATTGTTTCTTCCAGAATTCTTTGGATGGATGTTCCTTTATAATTTTTGCATTTTGCAAAGAACCATTTAGACCAGGGGTCACCAACCTTTTTGAACTGAGAACTACTTCTTGGGTACCGATTAACGTGAAGGGCTACCAGTTTGATACACACAGTTTTCAGTTTGATCTGAAATAACAAATTTGCTCAATTTACCTTTTATTACGTTATTATCAATAATTAATGATATTCATCTATGTGAAGACACTGATCATGTTAATAATTTCTCATAATAATTATCAACAATGATTTAACAAAGTAGGAAACAGCTATTTTTGGAAAAAGGCCCGTGGGCTACTCATGTGGTCCGTGCGGGCTACCTGGTGCCCGCGGGCACCACGTTGGTGACCCCTGATTTAGACTTTCCATAAAAGGATAAACCCTGCCTGACTTAGGCTGTAAAATGCTACTAAAGTGTCTAGACCAAGCCTCTTTCATTTCTGAACATTATGAGAAGACACCATGTCAACGCTCTAGAGTCCGGGGTTTGATGCTAAACTCATAGTACACTGAATTTTGATGGACTGGAATTACTTCTAAATTGCCAGGGTTACTGTAAACAATTCCACTACATTTTTCACTGGAATGGGATTGTTATCTTGACTTGTTCATGAGAGCCTTCTAAAGGGGTTCTCCTAGAAACCCTACACAGTGTTATAGTTTATTTGTCCCCCAAAGGACAAGCCAAAGAACTTTCAAATGATCTCGATTTGGACTCTGGAAAAGTTGTTTCTTCAAAGATCCATACTAGCTGTAGAAAATACAAAAAATAAAGGTTTTTATTTGGACATTTTATGGGTTTCTTTAGAACCCCATAAAAGGGCTTCTTATACGTTCTTGTGTAACCAGAGACACTTTTGTTTTTGTTTTTTTCACTTTATTTATAGGCAACTTCTTGTTTTTGAGTTGCTAAGGTTTGGATTAAACCCATTCAATTGAAAAGGTCCAGACAAATTTGCTAATAAAGAGAATAACTCAGTAATAAATAAAGTAAAATAACTGATATATTAGAGTTGTAATATGTAATAATTTTCATAGTCTCCTGGGGTTCCACAGACCCCACTTGAAAAACCACTGCCTTCGTGGGATAAACCAAAGACCTCTTCAGAGTTCACCCTTCATAAAATTGCAAGCCCCACATACCACACAAACCCATACACATACACAAGCTCGCACGTCCACATCCAAACACACAAATTCTAGCGTGAAGACCCCTTAATATGACCCTATTAAAGTTCTAATTGGATTGCTGGAAGCCAAAAGGAAAGATTTGGGGCCTACTTGCCTTTACTTCCTTTTGTATGAAATGGCTAAAGCAAAAAAAATAAAAAATCTAAACAAAAAAAAACCCAACAGCGTTTAAATCAAATTGGCAAAGAATTTATTTTCCTTAAATATAACATATCCATCCAAACCCCCCACCCCCCACCCCCACACCAATACCCCTTGCCCAGTATCCATTTGAATGTCTACAGGAATGAGCGATCTCCACCTCGGCTAGGTTCCCATCCAAGAAAACAAACATCTCCTTGTCCATCGGAGTGCCAAAATAAACCCTCCCCTAGCACTAACATCAATCATGTTAATTATGGCAAACACCATAATAACAACAATTACAATAATATCTCATTAAGCAGCAGAGAGAGTGAATGACGGGGGAGAATTAATAGCAGGCAGGTGTAAAACATGCTGCAATTATGGAACCTGAAATTAGCTCATCGCCCCAAGGCAGACGGAGTATACTGAAAGAGAGAGAGAAAGAGAGAGAGAGAGAGAGAGAGAGAGAGAGAGAGAGAGAGAGAGAGAGAGAGAGAGAGAGAGAGAGAGAGAGTGAGAGAGAAAGGGAGAAAAAGATCTTAAAGAAGGAGCAGAAGAAGGAGACAAACTTGCAAGCGTGGGTTCACAGACTGAAAAAGAGTGGAGGGGGTTGCAAATCAGGAAACAAAAATGTCTTAAATGTGTAAATTTTGGCTGAATAAAAAGCATAGAAGTCGAGAGGAAGGGGGGAAAGCTGCTTTTCCATGCAGGGTTGAGAGGAAGGCAGCCTGAGATGATCAAGGAGAGCCGTGGAGCTTCGCGGCAGCCGACTGGCAGTTTCCCCTTCTCCTGTCATTCATTCATTACACAGCACCGGAGTTGCGGTGAAAGCTCCTCCTCGCCTTGACCCATCATATTCCGGCTTCTGTAAACGGCTAATCCGCCTTCGTTAGACGGCTGTCGACATGTTTTGCATGCTCTCAAGCTCCAGTCATTTTCAAACCTCGCTCAAAGGGAGCCAAAGCGAACTGCCACTGTCGTGAAAGCATATTCTCATATGGTTTCTCATATTTAATATGTTTAGCTTTAATTAGTTTCTTCTGTACTTTTCGAATTTATTACAGACTCGCCTTCCAAATAAACAAAATGCATAATACACTGCATGAAATTAGCACAATGACGTTGCTTGTTGTCTTGTCTGGTTTATTCTGATGCTCCAGAACTTTGCACTCATACTGAACTCTGAACTGAACTTTTCAGTCAGTAGCTTTGTTTTAATTAAAATACTGTATATATATATAGGGCAGAGCCTTCCAGTCGCAAAGCAGCACTCCTCCGCGTGCCTGCTACCAAATACATATATACTTTATAGTTTATACGGTACAGTACTGTAAATTGCTCTGTTTTGTAGTGTAATTTCATATATTTTAAACTAATTACAGTATACTACCCCACACTGATCACCTATCTTTAAGATTTCTGTTTTTCAAGTTATTTTCAAGTTACAATAGGGTCATCGGAATGCATCTCTATATATACACACACTATACTGGGACACCTGACCTTTCCTGCTATATGTGGTTCTTTCCCAAACTGTTACCACAAAGCTGGAGGCTCTCAATTGTACAGGACGTCTTCAGATGCACTATAGTTGAATTTTGCTTTTACTTGAACTTGGAAACCCAAACCTGTTCCAGCATGGTGATGCCCCTGTGCACAAAGTGAGCTCCTTGAAGATCTGGTTTACATGCTTTGGAGAGGAAGATCTTGAGTGGCCTGCTATAGAGTTCTGATCTCATCTCATGGGATGAATGTGAACGCTGACTGCACCCCAGGTCTCCATACCTACATTAGGACCTGCCTTTCGTAATTCCCTTGTGGCTGATGAACACAAATATCCATAAGCACATCTGCAAAATCTAGTGGAAAAATCTTCCCAGAAGAGTGGAGGGAATTATAAGAGCAAATTGGGACTAAATGTGGAATGCGATGCTCAAAAATCACATACCAAACTAATGACCAGGTGACCCAATACTTTTGCCAATATAGTGTGTGTGTGTGTATATATATATATATATATATATATATATATATATATATATATATTTTTTTTTTTTTTCTTTTCTTAGTAAGTTCATAAGCTATACGTTCATTTTAATGAGATGTTGAGATTTTGCAATAAAGTTATATTGTCCATGCATTCATTCATCATTAGTATCTGCCCGGTCATGGTCGCAATGCTACTTGTTTGTTTGCATTCTTAAAAGAAGAACCAAATAAATGTGTTAAGAAATGTTGCAGGCAGTTAAAAACTAAAATTAATACATGCAAGAGTTAATAAAAAAAATCTCTTTTTATCAAAGAAAATTAAATAAATGGTGGAATAATCTGATTTAGGCAGATGCAATTTTGTGTTTAACTGAATAATATTTATAGAGAAATAGACAGGAATATAGACAATATCTTAATAATACACATGCTAATTTTGACTTTTGGCTGAGAAACAGAACGACTAACATCACAGCAGAGAGGGTTTTTCGAGATTTTGTTTTATCTACAAGCGCTGCACTGGTTTAAAAATTGTACAATGTAAATCTGTGTTAATCTCTGTGGTGGTCACAGGGCCAATCACTGCAGAATGTCTAAAAAAGCCATGACCTGGAGTCACACAGCATAGCATACACACTGTGGTTTACAGTGTATCAATTGATCATTTATTTTACTGTAAGCAAAATTAGTTTTCATGCTGTAATATATCGAGTAACATACGAGCAAGTGATGGTGCCAAATCAGGATGATGTCTTTTGGTATGAAAAATGGGATTAATACTTCAAGCAACCATTGGTGATTACATTACTCACTCTTACAGCTGTCACATTTCATAAAATAGATGAGTAAAATTGTGTAACATGAATGCTAAGACTTTTTTTGTTTTTCTCCAATTGATGAATGACGTAATTCCTGGGGATCTAAATACAAGTGCGAAAATTAAACAAATAGATCAGATCATGCTTAGACTGACTTCCATTAGTTTCTTTCCAGCATGCAGAGCACTTAGGAAGCTGCTGAAGGTGCAGATGCTGACACTGACACTGCTGAATGTTTTATCACGTCAGAGCTCAGGTTGAACAGCATGGTTCTTTTAGCCGGAGGGCTGTTCCTCAGCCCCACAGAGGCCCTGAGGCAGACTTTCTCCAGCCCTTTCCGCTATTTTTTTTACCGTGAAGTGCACGGCTGCTGAATTTTGATTATGGTGTGCAGTTGGCCAGGGGGAAGATGGCTTGAAAGTGGGGCTCTTTTTTACAAAGCAAAAAAAAAAGAGTGTAAAAATACCAGAGTGGGTTTCGCGTTCAATTCTGGGTGCTCTCGTTTTCGGGCCATTTGTGCTCATTTGCCCGAAGGAAAGTTCAATCCAGATTTGTGGATAAAATGGAAAAAAAAAGGCAAGAGATTTTGGAGACTTTGAATTCTTTGTGGATTCTGAAGAGACGACATTACGTAATTGATATCTATTAAAAACACATATTATATGTGTTGTTATTTATTGTAATGTCTGGTGTAAAGTTTTCTATAAAAAAAAAAAAAAAAGTGCATTTAACATTTAACAGAAGGAGTTTCCAGTGTCAATGCTTTTGTATTAGTCAAAGGTAAAGCTGCCAATTGATGTTTCCTGAAGTGGGATGTCTTGAGGATGGATTTTTCTGGATTTTGCATTTCTTACTAACGTGACAAGCTTCTTTTTTATGTTTTTGCTTATGTATAGTTGGTAAGAGAAAAAAAAAGAAAGGCTACTATAGCATACTGTATGTGATAACCCGCTTCTTCTTCTTCTTTCGGCCTCTCCCATTAGGGGGCACCACGGCGGATCATCCGTCTCCATACGCCCCTGTCCTCTACATCTGCCTCTTTCAAACCAACTACCTGCATGTCTTCCCTCACCACATCCATAAACCTCCACCTTGGTCTTCCTCTTTTCCTCCTTCCTGGCGGCTCCATCCTCAGCATTCTCCTACTGATATACCCCATGTCCCTCCTCTGCACATGTCCAAACCATCTCAATCTCACCTCCCTCACCTTGTCCCCAAAATGTCCTCCATGCGCTGTCCCTCTAATAAACTCATTTCTAATCCTATCCATCGTCGTCACTCCCAACAAAAACCTCAACATCTTCAGCTCTGCTACTTCCAGCTCCACCGCCTGTCTACTACTCAATGCCACTGTCTCTAATCCATACAACATCTCAGGTCTCACCACAGTCCTATAAACTTTCCCTTTCACTCTCACAGATACTCTTCTATCACAAATCACTCCTGCTATCACTCTTCTCCACCCACTCCACCCTGCCTGCACTCTTTTCTTCACTTCTCTAACACACTCTCCATTACTTCACACTGTTGACCCTTACTAGTTGAAAATAAAAGTTACACTCTATGGACAAAAGTTTGATTTTTGAACATCTCATTCCACATTTAGTCTCCATTCACTCTTATAATAACCTCCACTCTTCTAAAAAGATGTTCCAGATTTTGAAGTGTGCTTGTGGAGATTCATTCAGCCACAACGGTGTTTACAGTAAAGTCAGGCACTGATGTAGGTGAGAAGGTGAGGAGGTCTTGGGTGGAGTCAGTGTTCAAGTTCAACCCAATGGTGTTCAATAGGGTTGAGGTCAAAGCTCTATAGATCTTCCACTCTAACCCATGTAAAGGTTTGGATCTCCTAGTTTAAGTAAAGGGACGATATAATACGAGCAGAGACATCCCAGACAATTGTGTGCCTCCGAACGATATATGTTACATATAGTTTAACATTAAATGGTAAAACGTAGGAAGTGCTGTTTAGTAAAAACCTTTCATTGTAACCTGAGGGTTAATTGTTGCCATAAAAGTGAAACACATCACTACAAAATGTACTTTTGTAGGAAGATTACTCAGTTGCACCACTCTATTGTTGATTATCTTCCAGGTCAATATCACAAAGTGCCGGAAAAGAAAAAGATCAGATTTTTGAATAAAAAATAAATGTGAAAACTTTGCTCTAAAAAGAAAGAAAACATTAACATGATGCCCTGCTTTCGCTAAAAAGGTCGTCTACTTCTTTCTGTGCCGATTTCCGTTCTTTTCCAGCATTGCAACAAAAACGGCATGCAAATCGGTCCCTTAGATTTATGAATAAAACCCGATTTCGAATTTTATCCGAACCACTTTGAAATCGAAATCCTCCAGGAAAATGACACCCGCCTAAATCCACCCTAAAGGTATCAATCATTTTAACCTTCATTGAGGTGGCGTGTCAGCTTCACAAAGGCGCTCATATGGTGGTAATGAGCGTGTAATATAAGCGGCTGGCCACTAGGCCCGCATGCTGCAGCTCGGTACAAGCGGAGTGGCCGAGTCTGGAGCTGTCTCTCCACATCACTCACAGTCAATCTAGAGGAATAAATATTAAGGCGTGTTCACGGCAGCCGTAATCACTAACCATAACACGAGGCGAGATGGAATGAATATTCATGAATATAACAAGCAGACAGAATTTAGGACTTTTTTTTTTTGTGCCAATTAGTTATTTCTGTCCACCTACAGGGAAATGACAAATCCTTCTGCAATGTTCTTACGAATTCAATCCAACAATAGTGTTTTTTTCTTTAGCAAGGAAACTTAAATATCTCTGGGTCATCTCGCCGAGTATAACTGAAAGTGTAGGAGGGGTTTGTGTGTGTGTGTGTGTGTTACTAATGGAAATGATATATGTCAATATGGCCGTGTCGCCTCCCACGTGTCCTCCCATCGTGCTAAACAAAGGAACCGGCAACTTATGAACTGCCTGCACCACTCTGGCGAGTCCATAAAACAACTGGCTCTGGTCACCAGGGAGAACCCACCCACACCTCCCCGCCTCCCCGCGATGCCGCCCCTCTCGCACAGGACCACCAGATGACACAGATGGGGCAAGGGCAAACAAAAAAAAAAAGGTGGTGGGGGGGAAACTCCCTCTGTAGCGACCCAGATCTTTTCAAAAAGCCATTCACGCAACAAATTGGGGAAAGCTGGGGCCTTGCAGCAACACTAAAGCTCCTTGCTCTTTTAATAGCCAACCTCACTGCTCGCTATAAACGCAGACTGATTTACGAGGAAGTTTAAAGAAAAAATATGCAAGGCAGGCTATTTAGGATGTTAGCGGCGCGTTCTTGACGTTATTGCCGACCCTTTTGAGGTGAAAGCAAAATACAAGCATTGTCCTATGAATAAATCGCCTTGTAAAAGTGTTTTGTGATTTTATTTTATTGTTTTTTTTTCTAATCGTTCTGTAGTCATTGATTTTGCCAATATCATTTGTACACCTTAAGTGCAATACGCTAAATAGCTGATTATTGTTTTAATTCATCCATTCATTGAATTATTATTATAATTGTAATAATAATTATTACATTCTCATTTCAGTAGAATGCAAAGTAAAAAAAAAAAACGAGTAAAGCTGGACATTGCGGAATAGTTCACTCCAATATGAAGATGTTTATGTTGCTTTCTTGATATTTATTTGGGCATTTGTTCATTTATTTTAAATTTAATTCATTTAACTATTGTTTTATTTCCTCCAATGTTTCAAAAGGCACCCATTTAAAAAAAAAAAAGTATTATAATCTATCAGATAATTTTAATGCTCTACTCCACGTGACATTCAGTTCAAGATGCTAAATTGTGCTTTTGGCTTGATTTTAATATTTCTTAAATTGAACATATTTCCCTTATAAAAAAAATAAAAATACAAGCCAAATCAACTGGAGCTTATTAAGTTGAAAATCCACATCACCTTCACTCCTAGATGATAACTTAATTCAGATTATTCATATTCTATATTCCCAATTCATTGTTACAGAACACTTACTGTTACATTTATTCATTTGGCACACGCCTTTTTGTGTCCAAAGCGCCTTACAGATGAAAAATAAAACATCATGAGAATGCAATAAACATGTGACAAAGTTATACAAGGTAGAAAGTACCAAAAAATACCCTAAACTAAAATAAACGCAAAAACAGAAAGTCAGCAAAACAACCCACGATTTTAAATGATAACTATTTCCTATTTGTTTGTTTATTGTATGTAATGTGATTAGCTTTTCCCCCCTTTCTATTGGTTTAGTATTAAAAAAAAACACACACACAACTCTCCAAGATGATAATAAATGAATAATAATTAAATGATTACTACTATTACTACTACCAACACTACTACTACTAATAAATATTATTATTGTTATTGTTATTGTTATTATTATTATTATTATTATTATTATTATTATTATTATTATTATTATTATTTATAGTTGTAGTAATTCTTCTTCTGGACATTTTTAGCACTATAGTCCACATGAATCTCGATCTCAGTTGATAGACAACATCTGACTACAGATGTTTTTAATAATTTCAAAAAAAATCTTATGTATTTATTTCTCTTTAGGCGTCGAAACACCAATTCGAACTTAAATTCTATACATATTCAGCACTATAATCCACACATCTTTCATTCCTGGATGACGCCTCCTGACTACTTGAATTCCCCCGGTTATTCAGTAGGCACCAAAAAAGCCAACCGAGTGAAACCATCTGGCCCTTTCTTGCACTTTTCTCCTCATTCTCCTCATACTTCAGTCCGGGATGATAACGCGAGTCATTATTCTTTCGCACCATTTTCAATGTTTTGCTCATTTGCTTTCTGTCGCCTGTCTCACTTTCTCTTCTGCAGCTCACTGGCTCCCTCTCCCTCCTTCTGACCACCTTTCCCTCTCTCCCTCTCTCTCTCTCTCTCTCTCTCTCTCTCTCTCCCTCTCTCTCTCTCTGCCCCTCCCCTAACGCAATCTGCATACAGAGACATTTGTCATCATTAGCCCTACTCCGACAGTTGGCACCCGGCACCTCAGATCTCGAGAACTTGCAATTATGAAGCCTTCATCTCGTATTTGGGTTACATGGCCTAATTTCATCATGGGCTTCATCCACCACCATTTCATTACCCCCAAACCCCCCCAACCTGGTGCAAAAAGCAGCCTCGTTCTCTTTCCCTTTCTCTTTCTCTCCTCCTTTTTCCTTTTGTTTTCCTCCTTCCACAAGCGGCTGTTCAGAACAGGGCGGCATTTATTAATGCAAAATGCATTGTCCACACCGGGGCTGTTGCAAAGACACGTTCGGTTTTGCGTATCATCGGGTCAGTGGGCCGATGATTACAGACTCAACCTCTAGACACAAGCCGTCTCTCACGCACATTAAGATTAATCACACAGAGCTGGGATTATTGTACCGTCGAACAGTTTTTCCACATAATGCTAAAGATCGAGAAAGATTCTTTTTTGATTTTGCAATAAAAAAAATAACAAAATTATAAAAACTCAAATGGACCCACAAGATGAATGAAATCTATGCAAATGTTTGGCGTCATTTATCAGGGAAGCCATTGGGGTCAAAACAGGACAGTGCTGTGATTCATGTGACGCAAGTGAATCTTTCTTTCGTCTCTCTGAGCTTCTCTCTGAGCACTTAAAGAGCAGTAAAGTTAATTTGTGTTCTCAAGGTTGGGGTTTATAGAGGTGGTTTAAGCACATATGGCTTTAGCTTGGCGAGCTGCTCCGAACATTGCTCTGGCCTCTGAAAATGTGCGCCTCGGGCTGTTTTGTTCCCGGCTACCAACCACCCCATGGGAGGAGGTCGCTAATGCGGCATGGAAACTAAAACAAATGGAGGGACTGGATCCGAAGCGTGGAAGGTAGGGGGCTGACAGGCAGGAGGCACAAGGAAATTAACTGGGAGTCCTGTGGTGCGGCCATATTGCCTGGAATAACCGAATTCGCCTCGGCCATGAAAAAACTCGATGACAATTCTCCCATCCAGTCACAGCTAGTTGAAAAGGATATGTCATAATAAGTGTCTGTCTTGTATAATGCGATCTCTCACAACGCCGGGGCTCCATGCTAATATCGCCGCTCTCAAACAACGAGGCCCTTAATCTGATTTATATTCCACTACGCCACTCCATTAAATCCACTTGATAATCTGTGCTGTGACCTAGCGACGCCTTTTGGCGACGATCCATTTTTTTTTCCAGCACAAAGAAGAAGAAAAAATTAGGACGATGGGACCGGCACAAAGAACCGTCCCTGTGTGATGATGGAATATGGCCACAATGACCTCTTTTTGTCACTGAATAATAGGATTATTAACACGGCCGTGTTCAAAATGGCTATTAGCTTCAATTAGACGGGCGACGACGGCAGCGAAAAGCTCCGGATACGTTTTAATCCTTCCGCGGTGAAAATTCGGCTGGAATCGACCCCGCGTGGGAATGCTGAAGCGTTCGAACACTCGGGTCGACGCTGGATGTGTAATGCACGCGCGAACGATGGACTCTTTCATAGAAATTGTACAACTAGGTAGTAAAATAATGCAGGACAGACATGGGGTTGCAATTTCGCACTGATTAGAGCAAAAGCCGTCTCCTTATAATTAACTTTTGTATTAATCGTTGTCTAATCTTTTTACACGTGAGTGTGGTACAATACTGTATGACTTTTTTTCTTTTTTTTTCTAACAATCATTGGGGTTGCATGTCAGCTTCATGCAACACTAATTAGAGCAGTAATTTGTCCCATTCTTGCAGTAATTATACAAAACGTGGTGTGATATGATCGCGATCTGCACTCGCATTTCATGACACGCAAATCAACCAAAAAAAAGCTGCATTCTATTGCATTTCTAGAACGTTCCTGTCGATCCCGGAGAGCTCCTGTGAAAGCGGAAGGTTATTTGAACCCCGTTTAAAGGGTTCTTTTGGGACGGTTAAGTGTGGTGTCACATGCCAATTCTGGTTGTTTGACGAGAGCCATTACGAGCCGAGCGAAATGCCCTGACAAGAGGGATCATCCGAACGAGACAAAAAAAAGGCCAGAAGAAAAATGAAGAGATCACTGGGGAGGAAACTCGAGAACAAAGGGGCCTTCAGCAAGCTAAACGTGTCCTCGGTCATATGCTTGTGAAACACGAGCAGAAAGCCAGACTCATTGTATTGATTTACACCATCGCACATTTCATTCACGGGGTCAGAAATAGCGTCCGCGCCGTAAAGCGTCGCCGTTGTAGAGACGCTGGACGTCGTGAAGACGGACACACGGCGAGCTATGTTATAGAGACATAAAAACGGGGGGGACGAGGTCAAGGGGGAGATGAAGTGGTGTTCGGCCAGCTTTGAAAGCGCAGATGAGTTATACCACACTTACAGTTTGATGCGTTCGGTACACTGCAAAAACAATTCGGAAAGTATGCTTTGATGCGGTTTACGTCAACGTGGTAATCTCTCTGTGGATTACTGCGGTCAAATACATACAGGATTCATGTATTGTAATGTTGTACATTAGGGTCAACGAGACGTCCTAACATGAAGCTCTAGGACTCTCAGACTGGATCTGGGAAATACCATTAGGATAGAATATGGGGGAAGTAAAACGGGTCTCTCTCTGTGTGAACTGGCTGCAGAATTTTATTATTATAGACAATTTTGCTAATAAGGTCTCACTTGTTATTAGGCATTCGGTTATTTTTAGGAAGTGCATCATCCTGGTCGAGGCTGTGACTAATCTGTGGCCTGTCCTAAAAGCACTGGGCATGAGGCAAAAATACACATGCTATAGGGCCATTCTTCTTATTTCCTTCTTATCCCTCTTCTTCTTCTTCTTCTTCTTTTCTTTGTATCATAATCTTATCTTGGGTGAGGGTCGAGATGATTCCAGAGCATAATCGAGGAATACTACGTGTGAAGATGGAATAGACCCCAAATGGGACACAAGTCCATTACAGATGATGATGATGATGATGATGATGATGATTTATTATTATTATTATTATTACTATTATTATTATTATTATTATTATTATTATTATTATTATTATTATTA
>JAAIIK010000126.1:1056887-1072664 GCA_014706435.1 Silurus glanis
AAAGGTCGCAAAGTTCAAGGGGGCCGAATACTTTCGCAAGGCACTGTGTATATATATATATATACACATACAATATAACAAGACCATTTCTGTTTAAAAAACCTAAAACAATGCCAACAAAATGTGGCTTGACCTATACGAGTTCATATACAAGGTATGTCTATTCAATAAAAAGACTGTATTTCTAACTTTCAGACAAAGTAGGGAGAACTGATTGTGAACACTTGAGTGGTGACTTATCTAAACATGTCTTAGCCTGCATGACAAATATCAACACTCTCGGCCATTCAGTTTAAAAAATGTTGTACATTTTTACGAAACACCAGCAGAATCGTTGCAAATGATTACTGAGTCTTACGGAAAAGACTGCATGTCTCATGCCCGTGTGTTTGAGTGGCACAAAAGATTAAGTGAAGGACGTGAAAATGTGGATGACGATGAACGCCAGGGACGACCTTCCACTTCAAAAAAAACGAAGAAAATGTGGAAAAAAATTCAACAGATTTTACAAAAAGAATGAATGCAGAGCAGTGAATCAGCATAATTACAAGGAAGTTTTGACAAAGCTGAGAGAAAGAGTCTGTGCAAAAGTGACGTCTTCATCAAGGCAATGTGTCGGCTAACACAGAACTTTCTGTGAAACAGTTTTGGTCGACAAATACATTGCTACACTTGAACATCCTCCATATTCGATAGATTTAAGACACTGTGACTTTTTTAGAAACAACTTTAAAAAAAAAACGATCTGCTCCACGCCTTCGACCAGTGGAAAACAAGACTGCAGTGGTACTGAATGTGAACGGAGTGTACATTGAAGGGGAGACGCATTAGAACTAGATATATGTAGAACTATATATGTATATATAAAAGACATACCTTGTATTCCAACAGCACCTTGGAATAGCTCATATATCAGCAATTTCATATTAATTACAGTATTTTATTATTATTTTAGTTACATTTTACTGCTATGGAATGTCTGCAAAGCAAGTCAGTTTCTGTTATCACTTGTGTTATAGCAGCTACAAACTGTCTTTCTCTCACCAGCCGCTTGTTTCTCTCTCTCTTTCTCTCTCTTGAAGTTAATAAGACAAAACACACAGCTTGTCATGTTAGCGGGAAAGCGCAAGCACAAAGTTCTCCGTCTTGAAGACTTTCCCGAGTGTCTGACAGCTTAACGTTACAGCTTTACCTCTGACTGTTTCAGAGCGTTGACATTCAAAACGCCTTCTGAAAATGTTACATAAACACCACCTTGTCTCCATTTCCACACGTCTTTTCAGTCCGCTTCACTCTTTCAATTGAAATAATATTGCATTATGCATGAACGAGGAAGTGAATTCAAACAACCATGGGTTTCTGACCAAAGCTTAATATTATGCATATGTGTGTACTACACTATATGGACAAAGCTCTGAAGACACCTGACCATAAGATTCATATGCGTTTTTTGTACATCTTATTCCACATTGCCTCCATACTGTACTTCTGTAAATATGAAAATGTTCCCGTGCACAAAGACGGCTCCATGAACAAATGCAGTACATGGGTTGGAGCTGAAGATCTTGAATGGCCTGCTATAGATCTCAATAATCCTATTGAACACTTCTGGGATGAATGTAAATGCTGGCTGCTCTCCAGGCCTCCTCACCTCACCTACATCAGTACCTGACTCTACAAACACCAATGAGGCTGAATGAATCACACACAAATCTCCACAAACACACTCCAACACCCTGGAACATCTTCTCAAATAGCAGTATTGAATGGTTAAAAAGAACTCATATGAATCTTATGGTCAGATGTTCAAACTTTCGTCTATATCATGTTTATCAATGTCTCACTTAACTACAATTGTATGCACATTTGTATGGCATTAAGTCTTGTAATTTATACCATTCTTTTATGCTAAGTAGTTTCTCATATTTAGATTGTTGTGTTTTTTCATGAATTTTGAAGAAAGATCAGGGCCTACAGAATATTAGGTCTAAATGTGAATTAATGATAGTATAATGGATGATGAACGTACGGCAATTAAGGCAAATCCCAGCTCTAACCACCTTATGCTATGTAGAATGTCATGTTCATTGTTTTAAATGTAAATATCCGTACCCATGTTAGTCCTAAGAAACAAACCTAGCTCAGCATGAGACAATTGCAGAGCGCATCTGGTTCCCAAATGTTCTGAGTGACCCCCTCAGACCTCCCTCCTCTTATGTTTCCTTGTGTTGTTTTCTGCACCGTGTTTGCAGGCTGCTGGCTGCAGGCTGCAGTCTAGACCCTGTCAAACCCTTCATTTAGAACCCCAGATCAAAAAGTGCTCACGTGACAAAAATAAACACAGGGAAAAAAATGACATGTGACTGACCGCTCAAAGCCAATTCCAAAATCGAATCTGCTTTGCTTTCAGAGATGGTGCAGTAAAGCTCATCTTTCATGGCATTTTTTTTTTTTTTTCATCAGGGATGTGAAACAATGCTCCCTGTGGGGCGTCGAATGGGATTGTGAAGTGAATTAACACTCATGCGTGCACCTCCAGAAGGTGGTAATATGATCCGTCATGTAAATAGAAAGTGTGATCGCGGGCTGAGGACTGGTGAGGGTACAGCTGAGAGAAATCTGAGAACAAGAGAGGAATTTAGACTCGGTAATGGGCAGGGAAGAATGCATGGTTCTAGAGGCAGAGGAGGAGGATATTGAGGATAAAAATAATGTGCATGATTTAGTTTACATGAATATCCATAATGCTTTGAAGGACTGTGATGATGCTTGAGAATTAAAAGACTGGGATAACGCTAGTGTTTCGGAAATTTACATTAACACCATTCAATACTGAAAAAATGCGGCATGCTGCTGGTCTACTAAAAGACACAAAACACTTTCACAACGTTTTTTCTTTACTCAGACATTTAAAAAAAATCAACAAACTCCATTAGAAAATAATTCTTAATCACTAAACATTTGTTTTACTGGTGTGCCAAGTCTCAAATCAATTACCAAAATTGGCCATTATGCGCACATCCAGCAATTAAAACCGTCCGTGTGGAAACATAGCAAAGGTTAAGTTTGGTTTCCTGATGATTTACGTAATTTAAAACACCATAATTACTTAAAAACATTTACAGGAATATTTTGTCTTCAGGCTCTATGTTGAGTTTGGTTTTACTAATAGTAAACAAACATTCGCATAATGCATAAAAACTTGCGATTAATTGTGTCAGAATCTTCTGGGCACACGGTGCGCACTTCCGGTTTCCTGGTGCGCACTTCCGGGTCGGCGGCCATCTTGCCGATTTTACCGTGCCTCCCGGTATTTAAGGACACACAAGACTTTAGCTCGAGGCCAGATTATGTTACCGGCTCCGTAGCCCCTGAGATAACTTGCCACCCTGCCTGCTCTGGTTCCTGTTCCTGTTCCTGACCCTCTGCCTCCTTAGTTACCTGGTTTGAACTCACTCTCTCTCTCTCTCTCTCTCTCTCTCTCTCTCTCTCTCTCTCTCTCTCTCTCTATATATATATATATATATACACAGTGTTGTGCTAGTTACTAAGAAATAGCAACTAGTTACTTCATTTAAAAAGTAACTCAGTTACTTTGTTGATTATTTACACCAAAAAGTAATGTGTTACTGTTAAAAGTAACTTTTTAGTGACTTTTTTTAAAGAACGTTCTTTAATGTTCCCATTAATGCCCTTTTATGCGTTCTGGTCTATACAAACACAAAACTGACTTAAACACAAAGTAATTTTTAAACACTATTTTATTTAAGTCAGACCAGCACAAACTGAATATATCACAAGGATTTCTGAAATAAATAACAAAACAAGCTGAATAATATAAAAGCTGTTGTGTTGAGCTCTTAAAATGTTCCTTTCACAGCTTAAGTATGAAAACTATCAACAATGTAGAACAGAACACCGGGTTAGCTTCTAGCTTCTAGCTTCGTCGAGGCATGGAGTTCCTGGAGGAGCTTCAACAGATTGGAGTTGCTGTTTATCGCAGTAGATACGAGCTTCGAACCAGAAAGACACAGCTTACATTTGACTAAAAAGTTTTTGTCTTTATGCTCAACTAAAGTGAAATAATGAGCATATTTCCACTTTGAGAAACTCGTCTTGCTCTCGCCTCGACTCGCCATTACTGCCGCACAGACCTGAATAAACGGAGACACGCCCACAGTGCGTCTTCTTCGTGTTTACAGTGGTTCATCCACCAATCCTACAATGCGTCTCTGCAGGCTACACTTCAGCCCAAATTCATTCATTTAAAAAAGTAACGGGTAACGCACCATATGGTAACGGAGTTACTTTATTTTTAAAAGTAACACGTTACAGTATTAGTTACTGTCAAAAGTAACTGCGTTACAGTAACGCGTTATATATATACACACACACACACGTGAAGTAATTAATTATACTGTATTTACCCACATTACTGTAATTGAGTAGTTTTTTGTACTTCTACTTATTAATTTAGCTTTTAAAATCTGTAATTTTACTTTTACCTAAAAGTGTTTTGTTTGCAGTATAGTACATATACTACATTTTAAATCATATTTGTTACTAAGTAAAAAAATAAAAAAAAAACAAATTAATAATGCAAGGGGAAAAAAATGCACCCTGAAAACTACTGCACTGATCTATTGATGGGCGGAAGATCAAATGAGCTAAACTCGCAAGAAAACGATGGAGACGCACAAGACAGACCAAAATAAAAGAGAAAAGCTGCCAAATCGAAAGTTGTTCAATGTGTGCGCTCACTGTCTGAATTCTGAATCTGCATTTGCGATTTCTCTCATTATTATAAATGACGTTATGAAAGAAGATTTTTATTTTTTTTATTTTTTGCTGCAAAAGTTCAGAACTCACAATAGACTCAATTAATTAACTAGAGGTTTCTTTTTCTTTTTCTTATTTCCTATTGCATTTTAATTTGAAAAAAAGATGTTCCTTCAATTTACTCATTTGAGATTTATATCCCCCTACTTTTGCACTCATTCTACTTCCCCTCACCAAATTTCTTTTATAAGCTATATGGTTATAAAAATTCCAAAAATATTATATATTCGTATTATGCTCCTAAAAAAATCTTCTAGCATTCATCCCAAACTTCCTTTCAAATTTCTAAAAAAAAATCCGAACCATCAACAACCATCTTTACAACAAACTGAGTATGAAACTACGAAAACCCACCCCAAAAAGTATTTTTTCTTCTGTGTGCTGATTGGCTGAACAGGCCTTAATAGATGCTCATGAATTTGCGGCCTCTCAATTTGACCTGTCAAGAGCTAGACCAGGCGCTTTGCTTTTATCTGCCCTTCGCCTTCGCCAACATCTGGAGGTCCTCCAGCGGTAAATCTCCTTGTCTCCACGATCCATCCTTTAAGCATGTTTAAGCTGTTACATGGAATCGACCTGCATGACCTTCAGTACAATTTCTGACACTCTGCAGGACGGAGACACCGGCTGTCTGCGGTCTGCAATGATTCAGCATAATTAGAGAGCATAAATAACCCCACCCCTAAAAAAACCCAAAAAAAAAACAGTGAGATGATTATCACTAATTTATTCGTAATACTGACAGTTTGCAAAGAAGAACAGGGCAAAAGGTCGGTGTGGCAAAAACCCTTGCTGTCTGGGAGGATTAGAGCCGAGACAATTGAGAAAGAGGTTTGAGTTTGAGGTTGTTGGTAGCGAGGTAACGGCTCTGCCTACTGTCTGAATGGAAATACGCAGCACTGTGAAAGGATTGTGAGTAGCTGTACAAGGTACAGTCATGGCCAAAAATATCGGCACCCTTGCAATTCTGTCAGAAAATGGAACAATTCTCTCAGAAAACTGTTCCAATTGCAAATCTTCTGGTAAGAAGTCAAACTTGATAAGATTTCACACAGAACTCAAAAACAGACTGGACAAAATTATTGGCACCTTGTCAACATTGTAAGAAACAATTGCTTTTCAAGCATGTGATGTTCCTGTAATTTGTATTTAGACTCACCTTTGGCAAGTAACAGGTGTAGGCAATATAATAATCACACTTGCAACTAGTTAAAATGGAGAAAAGTTCACTCAACCTTTGTGTTGTGTGTCACACTGAGCGTGGAGAAAAGAGTTGTGTAAAAGTGTTTTTTCGGAAAGAAATGGACAATCTCAAGGCTACAAGTCCATCACTAGAGATCTTAATGTTCCTGTGTCCACTGTGCACAATATAATCAAGAGGTTTACAGCCCATGCCACAATAGCGAACCTCCCTGGACGTGGACAGATACAACAGTGTTGGCTTGCACTATCCGTCACCATCTGAATGAAAAGGGACGCTATGGTAGGAGACCCAGGAGGACACCACTGCTGACACAAAGGCTGACAAAAGTAAAGCATTTTGGTAAAGGACATCATGGCACTGTTTACAGAAAAAGAAATAAGGCCTTCAAAGAAAAGGACACAGCCCCTACATTCAAACATGGAGGAGGTTCAAAGATGTTTTGGGGTCGCTTTACTGCTTCTGCCACCGGATGCCTTGACTGTGTGAATGATATCATGAAATCTGTTTATTTATCAAAGAATTTTGGGGCACAGCGTAGTGGACACTGTCAGAAAGCTGTGTCTCCACCAGAGGTCATGGGTCTTCCAGCAGGACAATGACCTAAAACACACTTCAAAATGCACTCGGAAACGGCTACAACAAAGCACTGGAGATTTCTGAAATGGCCAGCAATGAGTCCAGATCTGAATCCCATTGAACACCTGAGGAGAGATCTCAAAACAGCAGTTGGGAGAAGGCATCCTTCAAATCTGAATGACCTCGAGCAGTTTGCAAAAGAAGAGTGGTCCAAAATTCCAGTAGAAAGGAGTAAGAAACTCATTCATGATTATGGGAAGCCATTGATTTCAATTATTTTTTTCCAAAGGGGGTGCCACCAAATATTAAGTTAAGGGTGCCATTAATTTTGTCCAGTGCATTTTTTTGGGTTCTGTGTGGAATTGTATCAGATTTGACTTTTTCTCTCTGTCTTTTTTGTGTTGTTCCTATGCAAACAAAAAAATTAACATGTGAATACCAAAACATTTGCAACTGCAACGATTTTCTAAAAGAAGGGTTGCATTTTCTGACAGAATCGCAAGGGTGTCCCGATATTTTTTTTGCTTATGACTGCAACAATTTGAATGATGTCTGGATTGAAAATTATGATTCTGATCATGTGAATTAGTGGAAATTAATGGACAATAATGTATGAAAACTAAGCTACATTTCGACAAATATGTTATTTGCATGAATCAGTGTGAGACTTTTTACACAAAAATATTGCTCTTCTTCTAAAAGAAAGCGAATCTAACAAGATGATATAAATTCAGGCATGAGTTGAGCCAAAGAAAGACGATTAAGCGTCTCAAACCAAAGAAGAAGAATATAAATGTGATATATTTTAAAACTATATAGAATTCCTAAGATGCCACGTTTTACAATATTTTTTTTCTCTCGTCTTCTCATGATCACTACTTCATTTTCTCGCAATACCAATGATGTTTTCTTTTTCTGTTGTGTGTCATTCAGTACGTGTTGGAATCTTAAATCTCTATCATTAAGTTACTAATATGAACTTAAAGTTAAAGTTGATAAATAATGCCGCGATGATGCTGCCTCTCAGCTATACACCGAAAAATTAAGTACCGATCACGAGGAAACATGTTCATGTTGAGGTCACAAGAAAACAAATCTTGTGTCTGGATCACAAGAAAATTAAGTCGTGATAACAAAAAATTATATTGCATGGCCTCTTAAGACTTCTATATTAAACAGTTATTATTACCCTGTATGTTATCCATGATCGGAGGATTTTTTGCAGACCTGCCAACAATGTTTTGACTGTTCTCTATCTCAGTATTTCTGAGCAATGAATATAATGCAGACATTTTGAGACTTGCAAGCTCTTCAAATGGCATACATCGTATTCTTTCAATCCAGACTTAACACATGGATCAAAAAGTGATCAAAACATATCAAAAATAAGTATATTTAGAATAAAAAGCTGATAGCTCAACATTTTCTTAAACAGAACCTTATAATATGTCTCAAAGTACAAGCACAAATGGCTCAACACGCCCAAAATATAACATTACTGCAAAACACTTCTATCTTCTCTAAACCAATCCTTTCCTTTTCAGGCTAGCATTTCAGCTTCGCCCTGAGAGAGTGTGTATAAATCATGGCCTGTGGAGTGCTGGCTTCAAACATGCCCCGATGGCTCAAAAAATGACATTGGGCCTGATATCGGGTTTCACCCCTCCAGGTCCTGATCGATAGATCAGACCTAGCTTTTACCCTGAGAGCTTCTAATGGCAGGAAGTCCTGGAGCCGGACGTAATGCTATCTCCGCATTGATGGAGGGAGGAAAGAGGAAAGGAAGGGCTGAGGGATTCTGACGCTGCGCTCAGTAATAACTTCAACATACACCGAGCACCCAGGCTCACTCGTCAGCCATAAAAACAAAAGAAATGGCAAAAAAAAACTTCAAAAGGAAAGGAGCAGAGCAGCAGGACTTGCACTGAGCGCCACTCAGTCTGGAGAGAGGACCCTTTATCAGGCCTGGTCTATGGATGTGCAGAACTTCACGAGTATTAACTAAATCTCCTTCTGAGTGGCGTGTTCAGAGATATGGACAGCACTGAGGTGCCACTGGCTTCCAAAAAGCCCCACGGAGCTCTACAAACAGCAGGATCCTCCGAGAGAGACGCTGAGGTAATGGTTTCCTTATGGGCTCGCTGGGCAAGACTGATGGGCTGACAGAAGGTATGTTAAATATCTCCTCCTCTGATGGCAACACTGGGAGTTTGACCCTTTTGAAAGCAAAGGCTTAACAAGAGACCAGGGAGATCAGTGAGCTGTAATATGTCACTGGGAGTTAAAGGACTGCTGGGAAGCTCCTGTAGGATCGTATGCTGAGCGTGCCCAGTGCTTGTCATGGGGCATCTTTTAACGCATTAGACCAGAAAAGTTTGGAACAGTTTGAAACAAGATCATTCTGCGAAGTTAAGATGACAATTTCTTTTACAAAGCTCACCGGGTCAAAGTATACACGTTCATTTTTGCTCAAGAGAAATACAATTTCCTCGAGCTAGATACACTCACCTGAGAGCAAAGCAGCATGACCAGCTCCACCACTGAGGTACTCGACTTCATACACACCAGACCTGATGAAGACCAGAAATAAAAAAGCGTTAGGCATCTATTCAACACTCACGTTCATTGATATCAATGGAAATTTGCTATGTAAGAAGATATCTTTGCTGTCATAGACACACTTCTGGTATTGATGGCAGGTAATTCCTCCATCCTAAAGGTTATCAGGAAAAATATGTTCCAAATTTTGTCTATTTCTTACAGCAAAACAAGGAAATTATAGATACAACAAAAATGAATGCTGTGGAACTTCCAGAAAACAAGTTAGTTCCTGTTGTCAGTTATGAAAATTATTGACATTTACGGCATATTGGCAGAAGTTCATATCCGGATTGACTTTTATTTAACTCCTTCATACAACTGAGCATCTATGGGGTTACGAACTGGGAGTTAGTGAGGCCTTCCTCAGGGGTCCAGAAGTGGCAGCTTGGTGTGGCTGTGAATTAAACTCATGATCTTCATATCCAAAGTTAAAATGCCTTAACCACTAAACTATCACTTTTTTGTTTACGGTTTTTCAGGTAATATGATAAATAAATGTCACTGAGAAACCATAAAGTACAAAATCTTCTGTCCTGAAGACTTTCCTATGGCGGAAAACCTTACTTTTGATGACTTTTAACTGTTACAAAAATATATATTGTGATAAATCTTTTCTAAAACATCCTAGAAAATTAACTGTTACTGTAGAGACAATTGGATAATAGAAACAATGAGAAAATCACAGTATCAAGCAGAAAATCTTCAGTCCTGTAGACTTTCCAATAGTAGAAAATCGTAACTTAACTTAATTTCTATTATAAAAATTTTTTATAGTAACAATTATTACTCTAGGATGTGTATAACCAGTGTATATATATAACATTAAACATGATATAAATTTTTGTTTTGTCTCTCAAGGGGATTAATATACACCTGTGATTTGCAGGTATTTGCAGATAATCAGAATTAAGAATTCAACAACAATTATGTTGTTGCTGTTACAACCAAAAATATTATGTCTGCAATTTTGCCACACTTGCAAATATAAGCCTGTTTAAGCATGAATGCATGTGGAGCTTTCTGTAAGCCGATGTCACGTCACGTCAAAGGCCCGTCTTTCAGACATCTAACAGTTCTCTCCAAAAGCAAGATAACGTCTCTGGAGTGGTTAGAGGTCATCTTGTGTCTGTCAGCTCTTAGATTACTTTAAGCAACATAAATCGTAGTGTATCTTTCCCAAATCCTCGGATTGCCCCAACGGCGCCAAGAGCAACGGCAGCGAAACAATCTTGGTGAAGAAAATTCGAGTAAACACAATAAGGTCCCTAGAGAAATGCGTGAGGCAGAGCGACAGACATCTTGAGAGAACATTGTGTCTGTAGTACAAGAAAAGAGAAATCACTTGGTGCCCTGCGATGTACAGCTTCTATTAATGACTTTTGAATCTATTAGTGTAAAATCTATATTGTCTATCTGTCTCTCTTTATATATTCTGTCTACATCATAATATGTACAAAAGGTTTGTGGACACCTTAGCTTAGTTTTGTATGTGCATTTTGAACAGCCGATTCTACATTTAGTCCCCACTTTTTAAATAATCTTCACTTTTCTAGGAAGATGTTTCACTAGATTTTGGATTGTTTTAGTAAAGTCAGGTACTGATGTAAGGGAGGTGAGGAGGTCTGGGGTGCAGTCAGCGTTCACATTCATCTCCAAGGTGTTCAATTGTATATATAGCAGGCCACTCAAGACCTTCACGAAGCTGGCTTTGTGCGCAGGGGCACAGTCATGTTGGAACAGATTTGGGTCGCTTAGTTCGAGTGAGAAGAAAATGTCATGCTTCAGCATCAAAGGCATTGTATATTGCAGAATTGTGTGCTTCCAATGTTGTGGTAAGAGTTTGGGAAAGAAACACAAATGGCTGGGAAAATCAGATGACCCAATACCTTCATCTTCTTCTTTTTTCGGCTTCTCCCATTAGGGGTCGCCACAGCGGATCATCCGTCTCCACAACCCCCTGTCCTCTACATCTGCCTCTGTCACACCAACTACCTGCATGTCTTCCTTCATCTATATAGTGTATATATGAGATGCTGAAGGATTTGGCTTCAGGTGGTTAAATATGTATCTCCTCAAAACGAAAAGCACGGTGTGCAAAATTCCCTATGGTCATTATCATCAATGACATGAGGTACAAATCCGTTAACCTAATATAAATGTGGATCACTTCAAAACAGGACTAGAAAAAGAACCCACACTGGAACCCTAAATTCCTCAGAGATCTTCAGTGTGTTCCTATTAGCATATCACAACCACATGCTCAAAATATCTTAAAATTTACTCCACATTTTAACCCAAAGTGGGCGTGGTTAAAATGTGAAGTGTTTTAATTTTTGATATTTATGTAGAAATAGTAGCAGTGTCAGTCTGGTGTATAAATGTTAGTTATTACAGGCTCTTACAGTTCCTCAGCCTCAGCTACATCCCTCAAGTTCATAGCTGTTAACTAAACTACACATTTTCCTGCCCACTGTAATTTATTTTTCCCAAAATGTGGTAGAACTTTCTTGAAAGCATTTACAATTGATAAATGAACACAAAATTCATTATTTCATATAAATTTATCGTAAACATTATGGTCACCGGAATGAATGTGCTCTTTGTGTTTCTCAGAAAATGTATCATTAATTATTGAAAGTAACAAAATAACCATTTACATGATTTATTTTTTTTTTTTTGTATCCTCAAGAATTTCAGAAATGATACACCATGCCTACACACACACAGAGCACTTCCCGTTCATATTTATATGTGTATATGTTTAGAACACATATTCGTTCTAAATACTCTTAGTCGGCTGCATGTCCAGTTCTCATACAGAGACACTTAAGGACAGGATGTGAAGTTTTCAGCCTTCAAGTGGCTTTTGGTTTGCTAAAGATCTAGCAGTAGAGTACATAGTATTAAAAAAGAATATATATATATTTATGTTTGTAGTTTTTTTCCTCAACATTTAAAAATATACAAAATAAATATAATCATCTACATATATCTGTTGATACATACTGTAATCTAATCAGTTTCCCAGCACGTTGATGAACAGATCGAGATCTCCAACTGATTCTAAATTGCCCCACCGTGTCACTGAAACATCCTCTTAAATCAGAATGATCGCTTCTTTGCTAACAAACCTGCAGAAGCTGTAATATTTCAGAGGCCAAGCATCCCTGGCCCCGTCTTTACAATCCCTATTTCACATTTACGAGGCTGAGGTTATGTCCCAGCATGCCGTACATGAGGTGACCTCTAAACGGGCGCTGCGACCCCCGACTCTCACTCCATCCTCCCATAAGTCAGGTGGCTACTTGACCCCAAGCTCATGCTGCTGGACAAACTAAATGCATTCTATTTAAACAGAGCCATGCTGAGCTTTTCCAGTTAATGGCACTGTGCCTGAATGTGTCATTGTCAGACGGCTGTGGCAGCTCCACCTCAGGCTGCTGAGCATTCACAACAAGCGCACTGTTTCACCATGGGGCCTCGATCTCAACTCCAAGTGCACGAGAGTGGTTCAGGGGGCCAGGCACGACATAATTGCCCCCTGTGACCGCGATTTTGAAGGGGGGACGGGCTGGGGCTTGACCCTTGATGCCGTGAAGGGTGATGGATGGTGGGTAATTATGGGTAAATACGGCGCCTTTGCACCGCCGAACAGTATTTCAGCTGTAAGAGAGAGGAAGTGAAGAAGGTGGGGAAAAAAACAGGCATCTCTTCTTCTAAACTGCAGGATGGACAGACGGATGGAGGACTAGTGCCAAAATCAGTGCAGGGATGGTAGACACAGAGGAATGAGTCATGCACTGGAAATTGGTGATTATGTGTCTGGGAGTGTGTTTAGTTTTGTTTGGAAAAGGACGTAACACACAACTGTGGTCTGTGACTGTGTATCTCGAGCAGAAAAGATGATCATTATGAGGTTCTGCTTTGTAGAAGGGAAAACTACAGTTTGTAGGTATAATAAACATATGTAGAGTCGGGCACAAAAGTCAGACTGCTTTAATTCTTTTAAAAATAAAATAAAAGCAGGGAAATTACTAAACATATTTACATCAATATTCACATTTCGTGAGATATACTTATTCAATTCTATGTAAAATAATCCCATATATATATATATATATATACACACAAATGAAAAATTGTCATAAAAATGATATTAAAACAAACAAAAAAATATTATTGTTATTATTTTTTATTATTAACAAAAACAAACTATAGGGTTACATTTTTAGGAGTTTTTGTTTGTTTATCTTTTAAATAAACATTTATTAAAAAAGAAACAAAATAAATAGACTATTACTAAAAAGAATAGAAGAAAAAATTAATCAATAAATTAATAATTATACGCTTTTTTGTTTGTTTGTTTGTTTGTTTGTTTGCCTGGTTGTTTTGTTTTTGTTTGTTTTTTAAATGACAGTTATACAGGTAATAAAATCAACAATGTCATGGGGAGTAAAAACAAACAAACAAACACATAAATGTAATACTTTAAATAAATAATGAATGAATGAATTTATTTGTACAATACAATTTTTTTTTGTTTGTATACATTTGATCTATTATTATTATTTTAATTATTATTATCATTATTATTTTTTTTCCTGTTATTTTCCATTTTCCTAAAATGTTAACTAACCTGTTGAAAATGGTGATGTAGGTAGAAACATCAAGCTGTTAAGACAAAACTTATATAAATTATATAAAATGCATAACAAAATTCGCACATTTCAGATGTGGCAGTCGCTGGGAAAACTTTTTTTTTTCCCTAATATCTTATCGTTTTTTTTTTTAAATCAGTTAAAAGAAGTCTATTAATGACTGAAATAAACTCAAGCAGTAATTTGAGCACCGACTTTCTGCTTTTGAGGATGAGTTTAATTGAGGATGAGTATCAAGAGACATGAGAAAGACGTGGTCACATTCTTGATGCAGTGTGAAGTGAAGGAACGAGCGCTCGGACCCTGACCAGGTGTTTTCTACAGAAGTGTGTGTGACTGAGAACAGGACTCTGCGTTTATCTGAACTACATGTTTATTTAGGCTCCTGGCAGAGTGAGATCATGGCTGTGCTCACACTTATTCACACTCATCACAGCAACACACACACACACACACACACACACACACACACACACACACAAACTGGCCCTTCCTCTTCACTTTATCCTGACTGTATCTGTCAGATAAGCCACCTTGGATGATGGCTGTGTAAATTAGTGAGAGCCTACACACACACACATACACACACACACACACACACACACACACACACCTTATTTCTTTAATTCGGTTTTATAGAAACATCCAGCTCCAGAGCAGAGTAAAACACACACACACACACACACACACACACACACACACACACACCTTATTTCTTTAATTCAGTTTTATAGAAACATCCAGCTCCAGAGCAGAGTAAGGATGAGTGTGTGAGTGTGTGAGTGTGTGTGTGTGTGTGTGTGTGTGTGTGTGTGTGTGTGTGTGTGTGAGAGAGAGAGAGAGAGAGAGAGAGAGAGAGAGAGAGTGGAACACCTCAGACCGATGACATTATCTAAATAAACATAGAATAGTCAGGAAACCTGTGTGTGTGTGTGTGTGTGTGTGTGTGTGTGTTCCTCTCACAGCAACACATTTTTTTTCACTGCGCTGTAATCGAGTCTCTCGAGGTGTGAATACATGTGCAGGAATACATTAAACTAAACAAACTGCTATTAAGTGCTATAGGCCACACTACACTGAATGGAGGCTCTGAATACAGTACAGTGTGGAGTGTGAGAGAGAGAGTGTAGGAGAAGGAGAAGGTGTAAGTGTAAAAAAGCGAATGTTTGAGAAATAGGAAGTGTGAGTGAGTGAAGGTGTGAATGAGGATGTAAGTGTAAATGTGAAAGAGAGTGTGATTGAGAATGTAAATTTAATTAAATTCAATTCATTTTTATTTGTATAGAGCTTTTAACAATGGGCATTGTTTTAAAGCAGCTTTGCACAGATAATGTGGTGATAAAGAACGAATAAGATTTCTTTATAACAGTAAGTTTGTCCCTTTGAACAAGTCGGTGGCGACTGTGGTGAAGGAAATACTCCCTGAAACTCAATAGGGAACCTCGTCCTCAGCTGTTTGGCACCGAATGTATTTATTTACAGCTAAATGATGTTGTGGTGTGCAGTGATGGTGATCGAAAGAAAACTGTAGTCCTGAGTCAGTGTAGCAGACTGTTGACATTAACTACAGTCCAAATCCATCCTCAAAGCTCCTGTGTTACTCTGTAATTTAATGAATCCCCAGGCCAATAGAAGTGTGAGAGAGAGTGTGAGTGAAAGTGTGATTTAGAATGTAAGTGTGAGAGAGAGTGTGTGTGAAAGTGTGATTTAGAATGTAAGTGTGAGAGGGAGTGTGAGTGAAAGTGTGATTTAGAATGTAAGTGTGAGAGAGAGTGTGAGTGTAAGTGTGATTTAGAATGTAAGTGTGAGAGAGAGTGTGAGTGTAAGTGTGATTTAGAATGTAAGTGTGAGAGAGAGTGTGAGTGTAAGTGTGATTTAGAATGTAAGTGTGAGAGAGAG
>JAAIIK010000126.1:1116274-1128839 GCA_014706435.1 Silurus glanis
TATATATATATATATACACCAAACTAGGTTACACCAAACAAATATATAAATGTACAAATCTTCAACTTTATTTTCAGTGAAAAATCCTCCCTTAGCATGAAGACTTGCCAAAGGTATTCACTAGTTGGAGATTTTTCTCTTGTGATCCAGTTCATCCCATAGCAGTTATTTAGGATTTAGGTGCAGACGATTGTTTGTTCTCAAAGTAATGCTGAGTTTGGACATACGCTTCAGCTCATTGTCTTGTTCTTTGGTGATGTTGGTTCCAATAAGTATGGAATAGTTGCCATGTTGGTCCAAAATAAGTCTCCAACATTCCCTGCTCCAAAACAACCCCAAACCATTAATCTTCCACCTCCATGTTTGACTGCGGGGGTGAGGCAGTCTGATTACATCTTTACTCCTGTTTCTCAGTTCTTCTGTTAGAGCCAAAAAAAAAGACAAATTTGGACTTTTATATCCACAAAACTTTCTTCAAGGAATTCACTGTCCAATTGAAGTGTGTTTTTGCCTTTTTATCGAGTTTAGAATCAGTAGAATCAGTTTAGAACAGAATTATATGTTACATGCCTTGATTTTCTTTCTTCTTCATGCTCCAGTGGAGGAATTTTCAATTGTAAAGATCACAAATCCATGGACATGCAATGAACGGATGTAGAATGTAGCCATTTCACTGACGTTCAGATCTGCAGATGACTTAATGAGCCGACATTCATTACAATATGAATGAAAGAATTGAGTTTTGGGTTTTTTTGTACATAATGCAATTTGTGACAGTTTTCAATACATTAAAATATTTCTTCAATGGAGCATGTTGGAAAATATATATGAAGGCATGTGACATCAGGGGAATGACAAAGACAAAGGAACCAGTAAACATTTAGTCTTGGTTTGCTTTCTATAAAACTGTGCATTATAAAACAATACTAAATAAAAACAATAAAAAACGTGTAACGTGTTTTAAATGATGGGAGAGTGGGAGAGGATTCATTGTGAACACCTCAGAACTTAAATGCTTTCAGACATATATCTATTTGTTAAAACATTTTATTACAATTTTATAAAAGGATATAAAGGGTGAAAATATAGAAGATTGCTCAAAAGCATTTAGAAAATAATAATTTTATCAGGAGCAACTGTGGATTATCTGTTTATCAAGTTTTTGAGGACATTTTATAGTAGACAACAGTTCCTGAAAATATCATACATTCTGAATGAACATTTCATAACTTCATTTATAAATTTCTAAAACTAACCTGATACCTGCAGACTATTTACTAGCATTTATAACCAATCTCCAGCAAGAATGATGCCAAAGTAAGATGATCAGTCAAGAACTTCTTTATTAATTTGGTGCATTGGGGTGATTTTACCCAGATATATTAAATTGATATCAGCTGTGTGCTAGTAACACCTTGTAGACGTGGGCAATATGCTGATATCACAAGTAATGGCAGGTGAGCAATTACTTTGACAATGAGCCCAGTTTACAGCCACACCCACTGCCCCTCACCTCTCCCAATCACCGTTGTTTTAAACAGAGCATTAAACTTGTTTTAAACCAGCATTATTAGCTGTAGTGTATATACACTATTATTATACAGTTTCTTCGCTACGTCCAGTTCCTGCTTTCTGCCTACAGTTCAAACACCTTTTACCCTTTTGCCTGTTGATTTTGTTTATTTTGGCTTGATTACCGCTTTGCTTGCTTTTATACAGTCACGCTTTTACTAGATTCTATTGATTTTTCTATTGATCCTATCAGTTTTTGCTCTGTTTGCAATTGCTATTTTGTCCGTGCTGTTGAAAACCTGATGATGCCCATTCGCAAGAGGCAAAGTTCCCAAGGGTGCAACTTTGGGCAGATGGTTCTCGGATGCACCAGTGCACACTGAAGCAAACAGCAAAGTGTTGCTACTAGAGTCAGCATTTTTGTCCTCAGCTAGACCTAGCTAGGGCCTGAATTCTACACTAATCTGGATATATTTTCATGTAAAAACGCTCCATGTCCACACTGCAGAATCTGAAAAAGCTTACGGTCCTGTACTACATGTGCAAATCATCAGACACTTCGACCTGCATCATTTCCGCCTGGCGTTTATTCGCTTTCCGAATCTTAAAAATGACGCGCCAATGGTTTAAAACGTGTCATCGATTTGGAAAGCCTCCGTTTTCATAGTCCGCACTGCAACACAAAAATGCAGTTTTCAAATGTATCCACTTTGGAGAGCATTTTTCAAAATGCGTCTTCAAACGTTTCATGAAAACGTATAAGTGAAAACACTTCGGTGTCCTCTACTTTCTTAGCCTTGGCTTTCTTGTTCTTCCATACTTGTTCACTCTTTATTCAAGTCTGAAACAGCCATCCCCTCTGTTAAGTTCATCACAGTGAAACCACATTTGGAACCTTGAAAACACAAAATTGGAAACCAGGCATCTTAAAGAGATGAAGAAAGACCAGCAAAAGCCTGGCAGAACCATGTAAAAGTAGGTCAAAACCAAATAAACGAAGCTGAAAATCACTTCATAACCTCCACACCCACTCTGTTGAAGTTGTTTCTTTAAGAGAGAGAGAGAGAGAGCTGGTTGACCTTTTCCACTGGCTATGCAATTGAAAGAGCAGCACCATTTTCAGCAAATGATACAAACCGCCTAGCCTTAGTGCCTGATTCTGGGGAAAAAATCCCCCAGAAAACTGCTAATTAGCATGTGTGAAACCACCAATTAAATGTTATGGGAGCTGATATATCTGATAAAAGCACACATTATTTCATGAAGTGAAATGGCTAACGTTTGGGAGAAAGATATGGTCTGACACTTTGTTTTACAGTTTTTTTCTCAGTCGCTTTGGAGCGTTTCTCAGATCAGAAATGAAATTCTCAAAACTACTTGTTCAACCTCCACATCATTTAGTCATTTACGCTCATCATAAGAACATTTATTGCTTTGATCAAATTGCAAATGCTTTTGTACATCATTTAACCGATTGTGTACAAGTGTCAGCTGTTTCCTACATAATCAGTTGTTTATGTTGATTAAAATATATTATACTGGTTTCACCTGAAAATTTTTAACCCCAAAACATCTCAGCATCAGTTGATTGTATACGTCATTAAATGTAAAATAATTAAACCAGTTGCCATCATCTGTCATCTAACATTTCTATTAAACTTTTTTTTGTAAATGTGTTGAATTGATGAATTGTGCAGATGAATCTTGAATGTCGCTAATGAAGGCGAGTGAACGGCATCAGATCAACCAATAATCAACTCGAGCTCTAAAACAGGTCAAAGGTGAATCTCGTGAACCTTCAGTTGGAGAGTGAATACACACGGAGCAAAACACAGAATTATACACTCTGAAAATGGACGAACAAATAAGAAACGAACGAACACTTGTACAGTAAAAGTGTGAATCCTGTCTGGTGTCTTGCGATCAATATAAATCAAATATCCAATCAAATAAATGAATTTGTGCTGCTGAAATTCATAGACGCCAAACAGAAGGAAATCAAATTTTGTGCATTTTCAGTCTCTGTGATCCAAACCATAGTTTATATCAAGAAATCCTGAAACTGTGCATCATACTGAGAACACGACTAAACATTTTGACGAAAAGATTTTTCATTCTGATGGGAATGAGATGTTTATCGACACAAATATTTACTTTTGAGAGATAAACTAAGGATTGTGAGAAAAGTTCACCAACATACAGTTCAGCATCAGTTTAACACTAAGCAGAACTGAAGTCAGTATTTGACACATAAACTGAGTTGATTAAGCAAAGAGTCTTTTAGAGAGGGGCATGGCTCTCTAGCCCAAACCACAGGAAACCAGAGAAGAAGTCAGATCTACAATTATATTTGCGCTCACTAGTATACCGTTTCAACTGTATACTCACCTGTGTGGTTGCAGTCGTCTGGATCTTCCTGATCTCCTTCTCCTTGTCATCAGTCCTCTCTGTCTCTGAGATAGTCCCGGTGGCATCTACATTGCTCTTTCCTCCAGAACCTTCTACCTCAGGAGCTAATGCTGCCCCCTGCTCAAGGTTCTTAGCAAAGCTTTCTCCCTGACATGAGGAATTAAAAGTCCCTAAATCAGCCTGGAGTTGCAAGCAGTCCTCAAGAGTTGTGGAGCTTACTTCTGATCCACTGGTCATGTGAGCCAACAAACCCAAGTCACTGGTACTGGTGCGAACCTGATGGTGGCCGCTTGCAAGAGGCAAAGGTTCCGATGGTGCAATTTTGGGCAGAAGGTTCTCGGATGCACCAGTGCCCACTGAAGCAAACAGAAATGTGCTGCCACTAGGGACAGCGTCTTTATCCTCAGCTAGATTGATCAGAGGGCCTGTGGTCTTGTCATCCAAGTTCGATTTGGAAACCAAGACATTGTTCACATTGTTGTTCAGCTTCTCTACAGCAGCTGAGTAGACGTTGTCCAGGAGAGAATCGACCTCTACCAGACTCCCACTTTCTGTGACTCCCAGCGTCTCCATGTCATCCAGTTTCACCTCTGTGGCCTCTACTTTCTCAGCCTTGATGTCCACAAGCAGGTCATGAACTTCCACCTGCACACCTGACACTGTGTTGTCCATGTTGGTTCCTTTGGCTTCCAAGAGAAGGCTGCGTGCGGCGTCGGTGGTCTCCGAGTCGTCCACCTCACTCTCGGGGGTCTGTGTTTGAGAATGGTCATCAAGCTCCAGGGTACCTTTGATGGCAGAGGCTTGGGCAGACAGGCCAGAAATAGTACTGACTAGACCTTTCTTTCCCTTTTTAATATTTTCCTCCTCCTGGCGCTGATATTCCTCATACAGCTTGGCTAAGTACTCCTTATGGGCTTCATATGTCACCTGGTAGTCGGGAAAAGTGCAACATCAAGTGGAAGTTAATCATTTAATGAAAAATTAGACTTAATTATACAAACATTATAATGGATCATTAATTTATTTATTTATTAGACACTCTTTAAAGCAACTCGCAATTATAGGAGGATTTAACAGGGTTCCTCAAGTGTTCCTTAGCTGTTTAACACTTCTAGATTTTATATGACTTAATAAAATTAAAAAATAATGATAATGATAATAATAACAACAACAACAACAACAACAACAACATGACATTAAAAAATAAAGCAACAAAGTATGGACCAGCCAATTGGAGATCACTTTGCACTGATTTCCATCACTGAACTAACATTTTGGCCAATAGCTTCGAATATTAAACTCTGTAGCAAAACAATCCTGATAAGACCGTTATGGTTTCTTTGGGAGGTTTCAGCACCGTTTCTAAGTATAGGCAAACTAGTGAGCGCCCCCTGCTGTTGCCACCCTCGCTCATTTATATTATTTACCTGTTTGTCTGTTGAAGTTCAATATACAGTATATGTGTACATACTTGAATTTAGGCAATTTTGCAATGATTATTAAATGTGTTTAACCTTTTTCATGAAAGGATGCGAACGATTTGTATGGTCTGGGGGAAAAGCATTCTGGTGGGAAGGTGGAGCCATTGGGGGGGTGACAATAGGAAACTTGTATATTGGGCCAAAAATGCTCAACAGCCTTAGGTGATTTAATCTTTATAAAATTGGCTATGCCTTAAAACTCTTTGAGAGTCACTGTTTTGCACTTTAAAGGGTTTTGCGTTACTGTAATTGAGTAGTTTTTAATGCATCTTTGTGTATCTGTAGATTTTTTAATGTTAATTTTACTTTTGTTTGAAATATTATACTTAACTACATTTGAAATAATATCCGTTACTGTAAATAAAAGTAATACAAGGGGAAAAAAATATCGCACCCTGGAAACGAAACTTTCTTTCGGCTTCTCCCGTTAGGGGTCGCCACAGCGGACCATCCGCATGTTTGATTTGGCACATGTTTTTACGCTGGATGCCCTTCCTAACGCAACCCTCCCCATTTATCCGGGCTTGGGACCGGCACTAAGGCTTGTGCAACCCTAATGGCTGGGGTTGGTTACCTGACCGGGGATCGAACCCGGGCTGCAGCGGTGAACTACTGCACTGAAATGATTGATTGATCGACTGATTAAAATGCTAAAATGGAGACGGACAAGACAGACAGCAGTGATGCAGCCCTCAGATTCTTATAAAATCCCCTGACCATGCAGTGTAAGCTGTGTTTTCCCAAAGCAACCTGACTGGCAGCTTATAAGAATTCCACATCAAATCTGCACAGGCATGTTGAAGTAAGCTAATAATATTATTTTGCATAATTATTGAACTGTTGCATTGCATCACTGTGTGGCATGGCTAACGTTGTTTAGCACCAAGGTTGGAAATGAAAACTAGCAGGAAAATTGTCACTGCGCCACTAAGCTAGCTCTATTACCAGTTTCACGATTTAAGTGTGATATGCAATGAATGAGCAGTGTTATATTTTAGAGTAGATCTGCTGATGTTGTATTAGATTTGTGCATTACTGTATAACCAATCGCACAATTTTGTTGAGAACGTAGTGTCCAATCAAAGCGTTTTGATTCGTCACTGCGGTAAACGAAGAAGTTCGATGTGTGGTTGAATTCTAATTTTGCTTCTTCTCTCATCTGCTGCGAAAGTCCACAACTCACATTAGACTTTATCATGGACTGTAGTATTTATTTATTTATTTACCTTAATTTGTAAAATTGTTCCTTTAATTAAAAACAACTAGTTTGAGATTCATATCCCCTTTGAACTAAAGCACACCCCTGCTGTTAAAAAAGTAACTCAATAAAATTTTAAATCAGCTTTTCCTTAAGTGGACTTTTTGTCTGGTAACTTTACTTGAACTTAAAATATGTAGATTATTACTCTGTCAGTTACCACAGACAATGTCTTATGATTGTGCAATAACCTTTCCATCCAGCAGAGGTTGCAAAGTTAGTTTAAAGCCATAATAAAATGAGTTACTTTGGAGTGGGCTATGGAGAGGGTGTCCACCCAAACGCGCCATCCACCCCATTCGTGCTTGATGGCGTGGTACAGCAGGATACGGAAGATGTTGTAGACCATCTCAGTAATCTTCTGCTCCTCAGAGTTCTTTGGGTTGATGTATCCCAGTGAGAACATCCAGTCCTGCCACACAGAGCACTGGAGCAGACACCTATCACAAAGACACATGAGACACAGCTTCAGCAGTTCACATGGACACATGACTGCTTTCTGGACGAGTTCTGGACAAACCTGTACATTCTTCTATAACCACATTATCTCTGTAAAGCTGTTGGAGGTAATACCCACTGTTAAAAGTGCTCCGCAAATAAAATGAATAGAATCCATTAGTGTGATGGTTTTTTTCGTGCGTAATTGAAAAGATGAATGATTTAGCATTTTAAACCCGTCATCACTGTTTGTTTGGTAGATCCATGATCTTAAAATGGTCACACAAAACCTAAATAAAAAATTTCAGTGTGCCAGAATAGAGATTTCAGTTGGAAGGTCTAGGCCACTGCAAGTCGATAAAATCTCAGTCATCCACATCATAAGCTTGCAGCGTTAAATGATTTGTCATGTAACTGACAGGTGGTTTGTGAGGACACTCTTGAGAAGCACAGAGGTGCTGGAAGGGAACCATCAGAGCCTTGGAAAGTCTTGGAGCATAATTTCTGAGGCAACTTACAATTATAGGAGGATTCGACCGGGTTCTTTAAGTGTTCATTAGCTTTTTAACACTACTAGATTTTTTATTACTTAAAAACAAATTATATATTGACAACGTGCTGCCCAGATTCTGCCGTCACACTTTATGGATCATCAATTGGCTCAAAAGAAATACTGGCTAATAGCTTCGAATTGGCTGCACTTGAAAACTTTTAAAGAAGGTTGCTGTCTTGCACTTTACAGGGTCTTGACTAAAGGTTGACCAATATGGGTAGTTCTCTGGCCGATGCTGATGTCAATATTTAGACATCAGGGCAGCCGATGGCCGATGGCCGATATATGATGGTGATTTTTTGTGTCTAATATGCTTTTCTTTTTTCCCCCTTTATGTCATGTGCAGAGGAGGGACATGGGGTATATCGGTAGGAGAATGCTGAGGATGGAGCCACCAGGAGGGAGGAAAAGAGGAGGTTTATGGATGTGGTGAGGGAAGACATGCAGGTAGTTGGTGTGAAAGAGGCAGATGTAGAGGACAGGGGCGGTATGGAGACGGATGATCTGCTGTGGCGACCCCTAATGGGAGAAGCCGAAAGTAAAATTTTAAAAATAAAATTTTTAAATAATAAGACGTGATTATATAAATTTGCTTGAATTAAACATTTATTGAACAACACAAGACCCTCTAATCAGTGCACTTGTTACCAGGTTTTTGTACCTGAGCCTACCTGTAGCCTGTACTACAGCTGGTTATAGTCACACTAAAACAAATACAGTTCCAAAAAGTTGCTCACATTCAACCAATGAAATATATAAGGCTTGATTAAGAACGAATGATAAGAACTTAACACACGGGACACACCAAGCTGACGGTCGGCCGCCTGGGAATGTTGGGGGGTTGGAGGGGTCGGCTTTAGATTTTCTTAGTTGTTAGTCGGCTTTAGTTTTTACCATCAGCTGTTTCTCTGATAATTCTGCATGTCGAATCAGGGGCAGACCTCTTCGGCGAGAAAGAGAATCCGATTGGCTAATTAGCTAATTAGAAAAAAAACGGAACACGCTTGTTATCATTCCTGCTCTTGTCTTTGCAACACGAGTCCATTAGTAATGACTGTGGCAGGTGGAAACGCTGCTTGCTTTATATATTTACAGTTCCAGCTCTTCCGGTTTCCCTGTTTGAATGCCGAATACAGAGCACTCACGTTACTATAATTGCGCAGTTTATAGTGTACTTCTACTTTTTAAAAATCTGATTTTACTTTTACTTGTGTGTTTTGTTTGAAATATTGTACTTAACTATATTTAAAAAGCAAATCGATTACTGAGTGAAGAATTGAATAAATTAAAATAATGCAAGGGGGGGGGGGGATTGTCCACATCAAAAGCTTGCAGCGTTAAATGATAAATCATGTAACTGTCAGGTGGTTTGGACACTTGGAAAGCACAGAGGTGCTGGAGGGGAACCATCAGAGTCTTGGAAAGTCTTGGAGCATCATTTCTGACTCGAATTTTACAGATAAGAATGATGATATGTCATGATAATAGCCTTCACAATTGTCAGTGCAGGACTGATGGCCTACTTGACACTTGGCAGTGAAGCTGCACACGGCTGTCACGAACATTACCATTGCCTATGACATACCCATGAATATAAGTGTATGTATTTGTGTGTGGGGGATGGTCGTGGTGGTGGTTGTGGTTGTGTCTATGAGTGTGTGTGTGTGTATGAAAACAATCTGCTTATAGGAAAACATGCTGCAAATTCAAGGACGATTTAGCACCATGGCTGGGGGAGGGGGATTAAATATAGAACATCAAGAGAGAACAGCATCCCACACTCTTAATTTCTTTGTTCCATTCATCAGGTGGCTAATTGTTGCTGTTAGTGGCAGGGGAGGAAGGAGCTGAACCTCACCGTCTGTTCTCACGGCTGTTGCTGAACAGTTTGATCATGTCTGAGAGGAAGAGACGCCGCACCTCCATCAGCTCAGCGCTGGGTGTCGAGTTCTTCAGCAGCGTGGCCACCACCTTCAGGATCACTGAGATACACCAAAGAGAACCTTAAGAAATCTTTTCTCTTTTTTTTTTTTTTTTTTGGTTGATATGAAAGTACAGATAAATAATCCCACTTTGATTTTTGGATTTCTGTGTGTCCCAGAGATTTGGCATTCCTGATATAAATTGGATGTTACAGATAAAGCTTAATTTTACAAAACTTAAGCGCTAGATTAACTGATCACAAAGCCTGTAAATCAAAAATGGTGTGTTTATGAATCAACCAGTTATCCAAGCAAGCATAGAATAGTGTGATCATTCTTAATAATTATAAATACAAAATTATTTACCAATGTGAGCTCGAATGATAATGAGGTAGATTGCCTGAGAAAAAAAAAAAAAAATCTTTTGCTGGCCCTTGCTAATAACAATAGGCTTAAAATAAATGAGTGTGACAATTAACAAGTCAAGTAGGCTTTTCTTTATGCCACAGGACTTTTCTTTTTTGACTCCTGATAATCGCAGGTATTTATCTTAATTTATTTCTCCCTTGCTTGTCCTCCCAAGTTGTTATTACCTGTGTAAATTTATCTTGTTCATGTTTCTGGTCATTTTAGGTTTTGTTTAGTGTCATTTTTCATTACGCAACACAGGTGATGCCTACTAGAATTTTAATAGGTCTTTGTATGTTTATTGCACATTTAGCTACATTTATGTCTTATGTCTGTTTTTTTTAGTTTATGTCTATACAAATGGCATGTACAGTGTCAGAAGTTGGGATACACCTAGTCTTATAGGTTTCTTACAGAGACACATGCATGTTTTTGTTGTCTCTATGGAAGAAACTAGCAAATGTAACGGTATGAAGATTTTTCCTTTGATCAAACAAATCTATAAATGTACAGATGTTCCACGTTATTTTCAGTAAAAAATCCTCCCTTAGCATGAATGACAGCTTTACACACTCTCGGCATCTGAACAGTTCGTTTCTCCAAACATTTAGCTGAAATACTTTACTGTGCCTCTTGTAAAGGTTTTCTTTACTAGTTGGAGATTTCTTTCTTGTGATTCAGTTCATCCCAGAGCAGTTCAATAGGATTTAGGTGCGGTGACTGGGCAGGTCATTCCATGAGATATCACTCTTACAGAGATGTACGCTGTCCAGTCCAGATGGATTCGCATGGTGTCTGGAAGTATGGAATGGTTGCCATGTTGGTTCAGTTTTCCTTTCACAATTCTCCAACCTTCCCTGCTCCAAAATAACCAACCATTCCGCTTCCTTGTGTGACTGTGGGTGTGAGACAGTCTGGTTGAAACTAAAGGAACATGCATTGTGTCTCAAAGCCGATAAAAGATTAGGTATTTCCCAACTTCCCGGTACCATATTTTATGCATTATATTATATTTTTTAAAACCTATAAAATGTCTTTACTAAGAAACACTGATTTAAACCAAAAAAATAAAGTCCAACTTATGATGGCCACTTACTCGGGTTCTGGATCTTCACACTAGAGTCGGGTTCAGGGTGTGGTTTGTGAACAACCTGTGTACACACCTGCTCTGTCAGGATCTGAAAAAAAAAATGAAAGAGTTAAAAAAAAAAAAATGTACAATAAAGTGACTGATGAGCGAAGACAACGGCGAGGTGCGTTACCTCGTACAGCGTGTTGTAGGTTGTTACCGACACTGTGCTGGTGTGCAGCATGAGCCGCTCTCCCAGAAGTGTAAAAAGACTGTGTGTGTGCATGATTTCCACCTTTCTCCTGTGAAAAACAAGCACACAAACACACACACACACACACTATCAGCACACTCTCTCGGTGTGTGTCAAGCTGCGATAGCAATCGAACACAGTGTCAGGTAATGCCACTTTTTTTCTCGCAGGTGACAAACTAACAAATCAGCGCCCATCTTCACCCATTGCTTAGAGACACGTGCTGAGGAGAAAGGAGCATCGTTCCCGGTGTGACAAAGCATCCAAGAAAATCCCATTGTTCAGGCGTGAGAGCAGAGCAGTAGATCAGAATGCAGCAGTGCCTACAGGTGCAGTGGGACAGACCAGACTAATGGCTGGTGCCACTCAGTTTGCCACCTCAACACCGAATACACTCCAGAGTCTTCAAACACAACAGCAGTACTCAATAATGGATAGCTATGCAAATGGAGAAGACGTATACACAACGTCGGCTCGCTTTTAACGCAGCCTTACACTGCAATACCTATATCTTACTAATGTTAACGTTTTAGCGTTTCAACGTTAACTAGAGGTAATGGTGGAATCCAGGAAGCAAGAGAAATTTCATAGAGCAGGGAGAAGGTATATTTGACTTAGCCAGACTTGCTGTCCATCTGACAGTAGAAATAGCTTTCATTCATTCAGCTGTTTTCATTCGTTCACTGATTCATTCGTTCCATTCGTCAGTAACTTTCTGATTTCTGGTATTTACCTCTATATAGGACCATTCTGCTTGGTTGTTTGGCTAGTTGTTTTATTTGCTTGTTTTCATCCATCCATTCATTCATTCCAGATAAGTTTTATTTGTTTTCTCATTTTCATTTATTCATCCATCAACACCATTCCTAATAAGTTATTAGTTATGACTTATTTAATTATCATTTATTATTTCTTTATAATTCAACCATCCATCCATCTATCTATTTATTCCAGATAAGCTACATTTTTGTTTGCCCTTCATTAATTCATTCATTCATTCATTCATTCATTCGTTCGTTCGTTCATTCATTCATTCATCCATCCATCCAGCCATCCATCCATTTACTCATTTTCAGTTATAAGTAAGTTAGCAGTTATAAAACATTCACTTATGTTATTATTTTTTATCATTCATTCATTCATTCATTTGTTCTTTCCATACGTGTATTATTTTTTTGTAATAATTCATCAATTCATGCATTCATTCATTCATCTATCTATCTATCTATCTATCTATCTATCTATCTATCTATCTATCTATC
>JAAIIK010000126.1:1151554-1163141 GCA_014706435.1 Silurus glanis
GTGTGTGCATGTATGTGTGTGTGTGTGTGTGTGTGTGTGTGTGTGTGTGTGTGTGTGTGTGTGTGTGTGTGTGAGATAAACAGAAACATTATTTGTTTTTAGTCTATAAAAACCTTTGTGAAGTGATTCCCAGGCTTCTTACTACTATCATATTATACAGAAACAGTGGTGGGCTGTCAGGGTCTTCTCTGTTGGCATAAACTCTCTCAGAATCAGAATATTCTTTTGTCTATGGTTATGTATTAAATTATTCCCAATCGTCTCAATACGTTTTGGTTTGAGTACCTATCCAATCGGATTTCAGCCTCACATGATGCTGAGGTCAAGAGGGAACTTCCAGCATCCTATTGATTAAAATCCATGTTGCTTGACGCCGTTGCTTTAACCAATCGGATTTTTGCTCCAAGGCCCCCAAAAAGGTGTGTAATCACGTTGCCATTTTCACGTTCTTTGATTGGACGGTCAGAGAGCGCACTAGTCAGAGCTCTCAAATCCACATTTGTAACAAACTGCACAAGCTCAAATTTATCTGTGTGGATTTAAGAACTGCTTTTGCATTCCACAATGAGTAACAGAGGAAAAGAAATTGATCTGGTCGCAGATACACTTACAAGGAGATTTACAAGATGGACTTTTCAAGAAAAGCTGGACATTGTGAGCGAAGTTTGGCTAAAACAATTGTTAAGCTTTATCATGAACCATTTATACTTTTACGATTCTTTCCTGTAAAATGTACACAAAACACACAATTTGCGTTTATTTGAAATGCCCAGAAAAAAACGTTAACACAAAATAAAAATGCACAAAAATGCACGGAAACCCGGGGTCATTTTATAAGGTTAAATTCAATGCTTCTGCTAGAGATAATGTATGCGGGAGGTGTGGTTGTGGCTCCGGTGAAAGGAGAGGACACCACTGAAGGCCTGGGTGTGAAATGCACTCCCTGCCACTGGATTATAAACAAACCTATAAACAAACAGCTAGTACCAAAGAGGAGACTGTGACTCGACGGAGATTCCCTTACCTTAGCTGGAGTATGGATCCAGATAGCAGCGTTGAACAGGATGTGGTCGCAGAGCTGCTTAAGAAGAGGCGCGCCATGACTCAAGCCGTCCAGGTACTTCGCGAACCCGAGGAACTGCTCCAGCACGGCCCTGGTGATGTGCACCCGCGACGACTACACAACAAAAGTTCACTGTCAGTTAGTTTGAAACGGTTTGACTTTGGAGCACCGAGTGGACTTTAACTTTGCCAGAAGTTTGTAGGTGATTAGCGTTGGATGCGATGGCACCTGTGGGGTAGGTGTGAGCTGTGAGTGGGGCAGAAACAGATGGCGAGCTGTGTGTGAACGAGACAGCGAGCAGTGGGAGTGTTGCTGTACTGAGACCATCTCTCAGATGCTGTCTCATTGCAGCTCCCATTTACACAGGGACAAAGTGTGGTGCTTTTCCACTCCTACCTGAGCCCAAGGTGAGGAGGAGATATGGAAATGAATGAGGAGAGGACGTGGCTCTGTCTGACACTGCACCTAATCACCAAGTTATTTTCTTTTTTTTCTTTTTTTTTTTTCAGGAGAAGGAGAAAAAAAATTAAGAGTAGAGGAAGGAAAATGAGTAAGAGGAGGAGAAGAACAGCTTAACAACTTTGAGGAGTTTGTAAAGAACATTAGACAGTGGATGCTTGATAACTTCCTTCTGCTGCTAGAATTAAATTTTGGGATTATGTAGCATCTCTGGGTAGTCTTTCTGTCTCAGTGTGTACAGCAGTAAAAGAACTTGGTGTAATTATTGACTCTCGTCTTTCCTTTGAGGATCTGTACTCCAGGGGCGCTGTAACATGGCTGACCCTGTGCTCTGACCATAGCTTGGTCAGTTGGGAGTTGGGAAATGTGAAGAAAAGTATTTCACTGTGCTGTAATGTATGTGTGACAAATAAAGGCTATTCTATTCTATTCTATTCTATTCTATTCTATTCTATGCTATGCTATGCTATGCTATGCTATGCTATGCAAAATAAGCTTCAGTCCTCACCAGTACTAGGAAATATGACCACATAACCCCTGTTTTAGTTAGTCCACACTGGCTCCCAGTTAAATCTTGCATTTATTACATAATACTACTATAGACGTATAAAGCACTGAATGGTCTCGCACAGTATTTGAGCGATCTTTTGATAAATTATGATCCCCGCAACTACTAGATTAAAGGGTGCAGGCTATTTGTTGGTACCAAAAATAATGAAGACTACAACAGGGGCAAATGCAAGAAAATGCATAGGAGGAGGAGAAAGAAAAAAATGAGGATGAAGATGTGGAGGAGGAGCAGGAAAATGAAGAGGGGGGGGAGGAAGAGGGAGGGTGAAAATGAGGAGGAGGAAAATACATAGGAAGAGGAAGAGGAGGAGGAAAACGAGGAGGAAGATGTTGAAGAGGAGGAGAAGGAGGCAGAGGGAAATTAAGCGGAGGAGAAGGCTGGAGGGAGAAAAATGAGGAAAAATGAAGGGAGGAAAAATGCATAGGAGGAAAGTGAGGAGGAGAATGAAAATGCATAGAAGGAAGAAGATGAGGAGGAGGAAAATAAAGAGGAGGAGGAGGAAGAGAAGGAAGAACATTAGGAGTAGGAGGAGGAAAATGGAGGAAGAGGAGAAGGATATAAAAATAAGCTTGAGAAAATAAAAAGAGAGGGAGGAGGAAAAACTGAAAAAACCCAAAACAAATAGAATGATGGGATGCAGAGGAGCAAGGAGGGAAAAAAAGAAAGTCAGAAGGAAGACAGAAGGACAAAAATAAAAAAAGGAAGAGGAAGGAAGAAGAAAGAAAAGAAGAATGGTGTGCAGATTTTCCTGGTGAAAAACCCAAGTGAAGTGAGTGGGAGTCAGTTTGAAATAGAAAAGCTGCGTCTCTGAAGGACCAGTGCGACGCCACACCACAAGCCCTTCAAATATCACTGTTATTTTTACATGTAGCCTGAGTTCTAGCAGAAGCGAGTGGAGTAGAGAAGTAAGACGAGACGAGGTTTACTCAGCATCATGTCTAGACATGTAAAGAAAATGTGGATTGACCTTGGAAATGTTTTTCAGCTTGAAGCATTGTGATCTGTCATTGAGTTTATATTGAGGTCAGAGTGAAGAGAGAAAGAAAGAGAGATAAAGAGAGAGATCGAAAGAAACCTTCAGTTCTGCATTGCAGTTCATTTCCTCAAGAAAATATTCTTCAATTCAGATTTATTCGATTTTTCCTCACAGCTGGTCGAGTTCTATGTTTAAATTAAGCCTGTATAATATCTACAGAAATATCGTAACGAACTCCATGTTTTATAGTCACCTCCCACGTATTGTATAGTATCTCTCACAACCTATCCTCAAATAATTCCAACTGCAATTGAATGACAATTTTTATGGAAGTATAACTATGAACAAGTTCCATTCGTTTATCTTTAAATGATTGTACTCATTTAAATGCATCTAATTTGGTTACGGTGAAACAGTTTTTTTTTTTTTTACAGTTGAATTGGTACAAAACTGGAAAAGATTTGAGAAACCCTGCTGTCGAGTACAGTAGTGTATGAATTAGCATGTCATTCAGAGATAAAATTCGTCTCTACAGCGGCAAGTTATTACATTTAACGGCAACAAAAACCAGCAATGTTCAAGCGACGCCAGTCCCCTTTACAATCCCAATAACATTTTCTCACAACAAAATTGCATCATGTGAAAAAACTTCTTTTTCTAACACTAGATGGACAAAAGTACTGAGACCCCTGACTGACCTTTCCAGCTATATGTGCTGTCCTCAAACCTTTACCACAAAGTGGGAGGTGCACAATTGTATAAGATGTGTATGGAAATGGAAATTTTCCATTCGCTTGAACTAGGAGATGCAAAACTGTTCCAGCATGACAATGTGCACAAAGCTAGCTCCATGAAGATATGCTTCACAAAGGCAGGAATGAAAGATCTTCAGTGGGCTGCACTAGAGCTCTGACCTCAACCCTATTGAACACCTTATTTGTAAAAGTACAAATATTTAATATAGAAATAGGTATTGGAACACCTGACTTTTCCAGACATATGTGATTCATCCCCAAACTGTTACCGCAAACTTGGAGGCACACAATTTTTTAGAATGTCTTTGGATATGTTAGCATGAATTTTCCATCTGCTTGGAGTGGAAGATCTTGAGGTGCCTGAACTAAAGCTCTGATTGTATCCCTATTAAACACCTTTCGGATAAATTAGAACATTGACTGCACCCCAGGACTCCTCACCTCACCTACATCAGTACCTGACTTTACTGACACCTTTAGTGGGAGAATGAGCACGAATCCCCCGAGCCACACTCCAAAATGTGGTGGACCTTCTTCTCATTAGAAGTTATGATAACAGCAAACAGGGCCAAAGTAATGGCAAAAGGACTTTTTGTGTGTCAGGAATTACGCATTAAAGGGAAATTATGGTAGCTTAGTGGTTAAGGCATTGGACTAAGGATTGGAAGATCGCAAGTTTAAATTCAAGCGCCAATAAGCTACCACTGCTGGTGCCTTGAGAAGGGACCCACTGCTGGTGCCTTTAACCTTCAGCGTTCTGGATAAAGGCGTCCGCCAAATGCCGTAAATGTAAATCTAAACATGGACTAAATGTGGAATGCTCAAAAAAGCACATACAAATCTTATGCTCAGGTGTCCACAGACTTTTGTCCAACCAATAAAGGTTAAGCGCATGAAAAAACAAGAGATGTCCTCTTAGGGCATTCAAAAATGGACTCATTGATTAATTTTCTTACATTTATACACTATGAACTTAAAAAAAATCTTTATATTCCATTAAATGAAAGCAAGGACGAGTACAAACTCATCCGAAAGCATATATCCTGCAGTTAGAAGGCAGTTTTTCCAGGTAATATCTTTTGATTCATGTTAGTTAACTCATTTCCTGTTTAAATATTAAACATGACCGACAATTTTTATGTATTTTCAATTAATAATTGAAAAAGGGTGCTACATTAAAGACTTTGGTCAATTAAACGTGTAATTGTGTAAATTAATGTACAGACAATTCAAATATTTCACAATTATATAGTACAGAATAGTATTCAAAAAGATATGATATGGGGGAAAAAAACCCTATCAAGGCTGCTATAAAATCCATAAATAGAACACAGAGAGATTTGTCCTAATTAGAGCTTTTGTTAAATGTTTTCATTTGCCTGCAGTTACATGTATTAAATCCTTACAAAGGAAGTAGAACTGCATTTAAACACATTTGTGGTCATGAGGTCCTTCTTTCCTATTGATTTCCCTCGAATTTCAATCGATTTTTGTCCCAGTCTTTAATTCTGGATTTGTGATGTTACTGTAATTACAACTGCACAGGGTACTAGACAAAAGAAAGCTATACAATTGCCAAAATTAACTGACAGGTGAAAAAAAAAGGCTGCACCAACCTTTTCCAACAGGTATCCAATCACCAGGAAGCCTTTTCCTCCAAGCATCTGTTCCTGCATGGCCACAGAGCTCTTCAGCAACTCCACCAGGAAGCCCAGGAGACTGGCACTGTCGCAGAACACACACAAATAAATGCGTCATCCTAAATAGAATTATTTCTATGAGAAAAGGGCTGCTATATAATGGGATTTTGTTTTAGGAATCTTAATGTATTTCTCAGTTGAAAACAGCAGAAGCTGTGGTGTTTTGAGTAGCGAAATTGCTTCCTGTTTCCTGTGTTCCTTTGTATAGTTTTCGTGTCATTTTCTATAACTTTTTATAATCACTTCACATGCCTCTGTTACTGCTCCGGTCCTGTCTCTGCCCCTGTTTTGTCATTGGTCTGTTATCAAGTGTGTTCACCTGTTTCTTGCTTTTATATATATATATATATATATATATATATATATATATATATATATATATATATATATATATATATATATATATAGAGAGAGAGAGAGAGAGAGAGAGAGAGAGAGAGAGAGAGAGAGAGAGAGAGAGAGAGAGAGAGAGAGATGCTATTTGGACAAAAGTCTGTGGACTCCTGAACATAATATTGGATTGTGATTTTTGAACATCCTATTCCACATTTATTCTCCATTTGCTGTTATAATAACCTCCACTCTATAGGAAGATGCTCCATTAGATTATGAAGGGTGTTTGTGGAGATTTGTGCTCATTCATCCACAAGAACATTATTAAATTCAGATAGTAATTCATCCCACATTTGTTCAATAGGGTTGAGGTCAGAGCTCTATAGCAGAAGATCTTTCAATCCTACCCCTGTAAAGCATATCTTCATGGAGCTGGATTTGTGCTCAGAGGCATTTCCATGCTGGAGCAGGTTTGGATCTCCTAGTTCAATTGATGGGTAAAGTTAATGCTACATCATCCAAAGATGGATCGTGTGCCTCCATCTTTGTGGTAACAGTTTGATGTAGAATCACATATGGCTGGAAAAGAATTTTGTCTAAACAGTGTATGTATATTATAGTTGAATATTTGTATTCTTAGTTAAGTACATTTATAAGAGGAAAAACAATTTTTTTCCTTTATACTTTCATTTCCATTTTATTTATTTATTTGTATTTATTAGTTAAATATTGTTGCTGAAATTACAATCATATTCAGAACATCTCCAACATAAAAATCATCACACAAACATAGGAATCATTTAATAACAAAGAAAAAAAAAAGAAATATAGGTGAAAATCTAGTTACATGTAATCTGGCTAGTTAAATCCGCTAGCTAGTAATGTTTTCTACAGTATTTTTAGTTGGTTATAAAGTAGCCTAATTAAATTTATTTATTTTTTTAATTTTTTCTAGCATGAATGAGTGTTTTTACCTTTTATTTTTATTACTAATGTATATTAGCATTTATTTCAGTAAGACTGCATAAACTGTAGGACAAATTCTAGGTTTGTCAGAGTTAGCGTCTTCCTTATGACTGTGCTTAGTGAACTATGGGATGTCATGTGGGATCGGGTGTGATAAATCTATGCTGTGTCGTTTTCCTTCTCTCCTCTGTGTGCCATTGGTCTTCACAATGTCTTGAGGACAGTTCTAATTAGCTCTTTCCATTCATCCCTGTGTTCTACCAGGTGTGATTCTCGAATTGTCTATAATAAAGACCACTAGATGACTAGCTTACCTACTTGAGTCCCGCTTTATCACCATGAACATCGTGATTGCTTCTGGTTATGAAAGCCAGTGAATGCAATAATAGACATGGATTTTAACATCATTTTCAGATTTTCTGAGCATTTTCTGACCTCAACAAACCCCTGGAGGGAGCAAGATCATTTATAGAAAGCAAGTATTGGCAGTTAGCTGAAGGAAACACGCCATAAATATCCACACAGTGACTCAAGCAAAGCTGGGACTAAGAGTACCCAAGTCTGCATTTGCTGTTATAATAACCAGAGTTTGTCCAATTTATCGGGTTCGCCAAATCATTCAGTTAATCGGTACCAACAGTTGATTGCTGGAACGATCGGCAAAAATCTATACCGTTAGTTTTTCCGGGTTACATCTGTTGCCCGAGCGGCTGAGAGTATTACTTTTTGTTTCAGTTTGGATACATGCCTTTTATTTTCCTCAATATTTATTAATATTATTAATACATTCATATTTATTTAATTTAGCACATTTTCATTATTCAGTACTGTTTTTTTTTTTAATAAATTACTATTTTACATGGAGTGTTATGTTTGTTTTTTTATTTAGTATCCATTTTATAAATCTATTGGTTGATTAACTGGCAAGTACGGTCCAACCTAGCTATCGGTATCAGTAAAATCCACTATCAGTCGACGCCCAATAATAAACAATAGATTTTTGTGTGCTAGTGGAGATTTGGGTGAGATTCTTTCAGCCATGAGTAAAGTCAAGTATTGATGTAGGTGAGGTGAGGAGGCCTGTGGGTCAGTCAACGTTCCAATTCCTCCCGAAAGGTGTTCAATAGGTTTGAGGTCAGAGCTCTTGGCCTGCTTTTTTGCAACGTGCAAATACATTCAATTGACAAGACTTTCTCCTAAGAAATAACAGGGAATTGTTTTTGTATCAAACATGGTGAAATAAGACAAGGTAAGACAAGGTCGCTCACCAAACAGCGGTTTCCACCTGACTCTCACTGTGCTGATGGAAGTCCAGCTGGGAGAAAAGAGGGAAAAGCACTTGAATGCCCCCAATGGAGTGAATGGCGCTGTGGATCGAGTGGGTGACGATTGCCTTTACGTCCTGCAGAGTAAAAGACAAATCTTCAAAAGGGATTTAAAATTATAAAATGGACATTTTTTGTCCCAAATTAAATAGAGACAAAGAATTTATTGATCGAAATACATTGACTTTGTCATAGTTATTACAGTTGATGCATGTTTTCAATAGACAAGAAACTCCTGATTTGAACTCGTCACAACACCCGTGGTCTCATTTGCACGATTTTTTTGAAGTAGTGGAAAAGAAGGTTTGTTGATCATAATAATTGTAATAGATATCAATCAGTGTTTGACTCATTGATATAATTTTATTAATAGATTGTTCTGCTGAGAGTAACATTTGAGTCTTTTTACTTAAACTGAGTTGATTAAGCAAAAAGTCTTGTGAAGAAAATAATAATCGAAACATTAAAGCCATAATAAATCATAGTACTTTGGATACATTTGAAGGCAAACACTTTTACTCAAGTGAAAGTTTAAAGGGAGGAGTTTTACATTTACTGGAGTCATATTTTACGGAGTGTATCTTTACTTTAATGCAACTACATGGTTTCTGTACTTCATCCACCACTGTTTATTTTGTATAGCACTCAGCAGTCAGCCATGATACAGTGCCCCTGGAGCAGAGAGCGGTAAGGGCCTTGCTCTTGGGTCTAACAATAGAAGCATGGTGGTGGGGGCTCTAAGTCCTGACCATCCAATCTGTAACCCAGGTCTTAACCACTAATCCACCACTTTCCCACCAACCTGCACCAATAAACTGTAGGAATTTGATTAACCCATTGTTTTGTTTTTTTGTTATTTCTCATTTGAAAGTTTTACAGTCCGTCAAATCCATCCTGTGCATCGCCCTATTTATCAAAAACATCAAAAGTTCAACTACATGAAGAAATCCTCCACTGAGCTCAGTAAAGGTTTACAATAGCTGACTCACTCTGTATAGATGTGTTACTGTATGTTGCTATGGTTACAGTTATTTATAAGGCAGCACATTTATTTAGAGTGGTAATTAAACTGACTGGTTTCAAAGCACATCTTCCAGCCACTCAGCATTTAGACAGACCGTGATGTTTTAATACTCAAACACTCAAAAGTTATATTATAATCATTGAACTTTTTCCATACACACAAACACACACACTCACATACCTGTAGCATGAGAGCATGTGGCGAGTGGACGAAGATCGAAGCGTTCTCTCTGGGAGAAGACTCCAGACACAGCTGAGCGTCCGTGGCTTTAGCGTTGTAGGTAAAGCAGATGCTGCTGGCCAACTTGCCATCGTACAACACCTGCTTATGGTGCTCCGCCAAATGGATATCGCTCTCCGACTTAAACTTAAATGTGCTCTGTGGAGAGAGAAAGCAAAAGAAAGGTTCAGATGAACAAATAATACAGTATAAACATCTAAACAGCTACAGAAGACAATCTGTCCACGTCGGGAAATAAATAAATAATGCCAGCTTTCTGTTGATTTAAATCAATTCACTGGTGCATGAGTTTATTTAGAGGCCATTAGAGATAAAGTGCAAAAAGATTATGCTTATTTAGATGGATTTTATTAAAGAGCTGTGCCTATATATTACATAAATACATATTATTACTAGAGAGAATTGTTTCTTATTGGAACCTTTTCTGCAGCCTGTTCATGACAGGCTTTAGGCCATATCGATGTGATCACCTCTTTCAGCTGGAAGAATGTGTCATGACATACATAAAATGGTGAAAAAAAAAAGTATAAAAAAAGTATGATAAAAAAGGTCGATATTTTGAATGAATTGTAATAATAGTTATTGGATACAGAGAGGCAGAGAGTGAAGCCTGTGCCACATCTCTATTAATAATGAAGCAGTAGGAGTTAACACATTGCGCTGTTTTCGTTACGTTTCTCATAGGACCCTTTATTGCAGCCTGTCCATAAGAAAGTGAGGGAATCCAGATGTGACCACCTCTGTCTGTTAGAGGAATGTGTCATTTAATTTATATTCAATGGGATTTGTAGACATTTTTACTGAACTTTGAAGAGGTACAGTATTAGGGACATAGAGAGTGAGATGATTTGTTAGTGTTTTTGTGCATGTTTGTGTCTGTTCCACATTTCTTTTCATAGTGAAGCTGTTATAGTTAACGCCTTGTACTGTTTTTGTTACGTTTCTCATATGACCCTTTATTGCAGCCTGTCAATGAGAAAGTAATGAGGAACCAAGTCAAGTCAAGTTTATTTCATCCAGTCATCCAGTCTTTTAATTCTTCAACACACTCAGTTACCCGAGCCAATTGAGATGTATCGCCTGGCTTAGAAGAGATATATAGCTGGGTATCATTAGCGTAACAGTGGAAGCTAATCCCATGCCTTTTAAAAATATTTCCTAAGGGAAGCATGTATATTGTGAAAAGCAGGGGTCCTAGAACTGAACCTTGTGGCACGCCATAATTTACTTGCATTAACCTGGATAGCTCTCCATTTAAGTCTACAAAATGGTAACGATCAGGAACCAGATGTGACCACCTCTGTCAGCTGAATGAATGTTTACAACCTTTAGATTTGGCCAAATATGAGAACATACTGTGTGTTTCACTTGTCTCAGTTTCCAAATTTTGTTAGCAACATGCTAGCCAGCTAACTGTTCTGAGTGATGTACTGTACTGTATAGTCAGTGTTATAGATTTACCAAGCAAATATGTATGTAGATAATCAGTGTAACTCATTAAAAGGTAAAAAAAAACTTTGGTAATGATTTGACATCACTTGCTGAACTTAGGGATGATGAGCCCATCCTGAATCCCTAAGAAGAAACCTGAATTGAAGAAATGCCTATTTTTTTATTTGTTTGTTTCTTTGCTTTGCCCTCGACATAAAAATGCAGGAAATGATATATTATGATAATTAAATTTTATTGACTTCAGCTTTTAATTATTTGTTCTAGTCATGTGAAGACATTCTCACCATAGACATAAAGTCTGGCTATGTGTATCTGCTAAATGCTGTAAATGCAAATATGTAAAGGTTTATTGTAGAACAAGTCTTGGCTAAAGCAGAAGCCTGAATTGTTGCTGGATGTTCTTCTATGCATTACTTATAAAAGTGCAGCTTCAGATTTCTGTGTGCATTTTGCTTTTTCACACTGCACCACAAAAATAGAGCTGGAGTTAGCACCGAAGTGCAAGGCTGACAAAAGAGTACACATTTACAGCAATTAGCAAGGAGAAGCCAATGGATTTTCACAAATGAGGCAGTCATTAAAACACATAACACTACTGAGTTGCAAGTTAATTCAACAGACTTCACACTTACAAAAGCAATTCAGTTGGAGCTGAATTTTAAAAATACAGTACAAAAGGCATACTAATATATATATATATATATATATATATATATATATATA
>JAAIIK010000126.1:1212825-1240670 GCA_014706435.1 Silurus glanis
CTCTCTCTCTCTCTCTCTCTCTCTCTCTCTCTCTCTCTCTCTCTCTCAGTGCTAATGCTAGCTCACGCTTTCACAGAAACAGATTTCTCTCAGTGGCTTTGCTAATATCTCCTGCCTACTGTTCAGAGAAGCTTCTCTCTCATTATCTCTGACCTTATATTTGGTCAAGTTCATAACAAAGCTGTATTTTGTTTATTGCACCACGTGGGCCTGACGCTAGGATTAGCTAAGATGCTGTTGGGAAATTAGCTTCTGCTGCAGCCCAGCTTATTATGTGCAGTTAATAAAAAACAGGTCACTTTGACCGATACCACTTTTATCAAAAATAGATAAAAAAGAATAAATGAACCCTCTATCGCAGAGGTCACTGACTGGAAGGATGCAGTCTGGGAAAACTACAAAGGAGCAACTGGACATTTATGCAGCTAGCCACTCAGCTAAACCATGCAGCATGCAGATATTATATTTGCAGCATTTGGCAGACACTTTTCATTCAGAAAGACTTTATCTCATTAATACAACTCAACAGTTATGGGGTTAAGGGCCTTGCCCAGGGGTGGCTGGGAATTGAACTTACAACCTTCTGATCAAAAGTCCAATGCTTTAACCACTAAGCTACCACCTTAATATTATTAATATGACATTATATTTATGACAAATATCAATGAATAAAGGGAAAAATATGATCTCATTGACTTGGCATAGAGTACATTGGTATATGGCGTGATGGCCATGATGGCATGATGAAACCGAACATTCTGTATTGATAAGAAAAGTCAATGGACGACAGCCAGATTGACTCATGCTGACAGGAAGGGTATAGTAACTCAAACAATCACTCAATTTAACTGTGGTGGGTAGAAAGTCATCAAGTGATGTATTAATGAGAGGGAGGTTTTTCTGGGATAATCTGGGCTCCTAAATACCAATCAAGTGTTATGTGAATGCATCTGCCTTTGGCTAATTGCTAATTAAGCATTTGTATATTTGTATATTCTGGACAAAATCACAAGTCCTACCTGCAATCATGTCATCGACGGAGCTCATCTTGAGCAGCACGAGCTGGATCAGGCCCACCTCGGTGCAGGTCTGTAGGTTGCGCATGCTCTTGCGCAGGATGGCCGTGAACATGCTCCAGATCTCGGCTTGGCACGTGACCTGACAGTGCTCGAGAAGCTCTACCATGCACACGATGCTTTCGGTGTCCTGAATGATGAAGTTCATCTCCAGGTCAAACTCGCCGCCTACCAACTGCGGAACAAATAAGAAAGAGGTCGATGCGTTAGCATGTTCCAGAAAGAACAGGTGTTTATTAGCATGTTAAAGAGGAAGAAAAGTGGATCATATCATATCATAACACATCGTATCCTGTTCTGTCATGTCTGGATGTCCGAGTCTGTTCAAACATTTTTAGCAGCCATTTCAGGTCAGCTCTATAATCAGCAATAACGATTAGCAATGCTTGTAAGTAATAAGGCCTGATTTTATTTTTGTAGTTCGCCAAGCATGAAATTGACCACCATATTCCTTGCCTGAGACACAAAGTAGCCTTGAGCTTTCTTTACCCGCAAGCAGAAAGGCAGGCATGTGGAAAATAGGCTGTGAAATCTTGCAGTAACATTAGCATGATAAATAGACAATAGTGTTGGCTGGATTGGCAGCTCCGTCGAGATCAGAGGATGGCGACATCCTGGAACGGCTGCTGTTTTTATTCCGGCAAGAGACTGCAAGAAAGCATCTCTCTCCTCTACACCACTGAGCAGCCAGGCTGATGCTGTGCTTACATCAGCTGTTTGCTTACATGATTTGACTGACAGCCGCCTCTCCGCCGTACTCATGTTTAGCTACAGAACAGATGAGGAGTATAATGACGAATAGGCTTTTCAGTCTTGGGCTGTGGGTAAAATTTGCACAACTGTGTCGGCAAAACTGAAGGCTAAGAGATTTCCTGACCAAAAAAAATCCACTGAAACATTTCTCAATGCATGCGATTATTAAAGCTTTCAAGCTCCCTGTCGCCGCTCAGATGAAATTTGATGGAAGCCATATTTACACTCTTTGGCACTTTTTTAGTAAATAATGATTTGTCATTGTGGCAGCTGTTTGAAAGCTGAGCTGCAGTGTAGGTGCAAGGACCATCTGCTGAGACAACATGTGGATTAACCCTTTAACATGTGGAATTTCTCTTTAAACATTTCTACTTCTTCTTCTTCTGGAGTCTCCATAGCCGATAACCTATCTCCATTTCACTCTGTCCTCTACGTCTGCCCCTTTCAAACCAACCACCTGCATGTCTTCCCTCACTACATCCATAAACCTCATATTTGGCCTTAATTTGGCCAACAGTAGCCCAATTACCACTAATGATACCTGTGGCATTTGTTGGTAACATCGGCTTTGAACAATCCGGGATGGAATTCAGGTTTGTTATTAATAACAACAATAATAATAATAATAATAATAATAATAATAATAATAATTATTATTATTATTATAATTATATATATATATATATATATAAATTATTATAATAATATATGATAATAATTATATCATTATTATCATTATTATTATAATTATTATTGTAATTATTGATATATATGTTTATTTTATTTTTGCATAGTTTTTTATAATAATAAAATAAAATAATAATAATAATAATAATTTTATATATATATATATATATATATATATATAAATAATAATTATTATTATTATTATTATTGCCTTTAGAAGGCAAACAAACGTATGCAAAAATAAAAATAAAACATATATAATAAAATGATATTAATTGTATATTGCATAAAAAAAGACAGTAATGCTTATAATAGTCTTTAAAATTGGAAATAAAATAATCTGCATTATTGTCATGAAACCATTACACATCTGATGACTCATCAGAGTTATCACCAAAAGAAAGCAAACTATTTAAGATACACCCAGGAACAAACCTAAAAGACAAACAGGAAGCATACATTATAATTCCTTTATGTTAAATGTACATACTTACTTCTTAACTCACCTTAGTATCCATTGTATTTTTATTATAAATAATTGTATATTAATACACATTTTTTAAATCATGAGAAGAAAATCAAAATCACTTGTTTTTCCTTTTTTTATTTTCTTGCTCAGCCGAAAACCCAAACATTGTTATCTTGCTAGCTAAGATAGTTGAGCGTGCGTCGTAAATGAATCTGGAAAGTTCTGCGCTAATTCCTTTACTTTGGTTTGAACAAAGCAAACAAAAAATAATGGCGATAAGTCCTCCATGAGGATCGTTTGTGTATTGTGTTCTGTGTCTCAATATTTTCCAGCTCTCACATTTACAATCTGAGATCACAGAATGAAAGAAAATGTAATTGATTTACAGAAAGATTAGAGTTGAGATATTTAATACATTTCTAAAGTAACCTAGAATGTGTGCTTTTAGAGAATGAGGGGTTATCAGTGAGCCACATTCTCTACCGCGTCTTCATTAACACCAGCGTTCAGAACCCGGGCCGCTGCATTCTGAACTAATGAGCTTAATTACACACTTGCTTCCGAGGAGTAATTTGTGCCTATTGTGTTGGGAGAGCTGATGGAAATGTAGTCACAAAGACAGGATGAACCGAAGTGTGCAAAACCTGGCAATTCATAGAGCTGTGAAATTTATTTTGGCTATTAACATGCTAAAAATATTTGCTTGTGGCATTTGGGTCATTTGGATATTCCAAAAAAAAGGCTATAGCTCAATATGAACTCATAGTAAGAGTCAGATCTGAGTCTTTAGTTTGCATTCTTTCTGATTTCTATTTCTGAATCATCACTTGGATTTATGATTCTGATACAGCAAAATGTTGAAATGGAAAATGAGCTTCTAGATGTTTCATTGTGTGCTGTTGGAGTCCTAATTAATCCAGATGTTATTCAACCTGAAGCTTAATACAAACAGAACTTAATGACAGATGGCTCTGAAAACAAATGCTAAGTAATGCTAAGTAAACAAGTGTGTGGCCTGTACTTGCTCTTATTGTTTTAACTTCTCACAGTACCTCTACTACAATCAGGGGTGGGCAGTATTTATAATATGTATTTCAAATACGAAATTTTAAATGTAAAATAGGATTTTGTCATTTGTATTTGATAGGGTTGATAAAATGGCTTCATATTTTGCATCAAAATACTTTATTGTTATGTATATTTATAGTTTTAAAATACTGTAAAATACTTTGTAAGAAATCTACATGATAACATCATAAAAATGCCGCCTCTGATTGGTGCCTACTCAGTATTTTGTACAGACTTGTTGAGCTCAGATGGAAGATCCATATGGAAGAAGGTGGTGAAGGCAAGAACAGTGCAGGCTGCCAGCTTTCAAATAGGTGTCCAATGATTAATAAATAATTTTTTGTTAGCCAAATATTGTACCCTAATTGAAGTAGCTGTTTAGTAAGTAGATTTTGCACACCATTTCATAAACGACTGCCTGACACATTATATATTATTATATTAATGATTAACAATCGAATGATTAATTAGTTAGAAACTAGTTGCAATGAACACAGGTGCCATTAGTCGTCTTCTTATGAGTGACTTGTTTGTCATTGAGTCAGTGTTTCTGATGCAAAGCAGCTCTTCGTTACCAAACGCCAAGTAACTAAATTAGGATACAATTATGAGTCATTCGCAAACTGTTCAACATTAAACTGTAGGTTACTTTAAAATAACCTTCAATTGGGAAATCACATGTATTATGTATGTGAATATTTGTTCTGTTAACTGGTTGCAAATGCCAGATTTATTGCGTGAATCAGCCTGAGAAAAGCTGTTGCTATCAAACATCGTTTACTTAATCAGCAGAGTCTGTGTGTAATGGTGAAGAAACAGATCTAATAGACCAATTGATGGAAGGTTTGCAAAGAAATTTCAAGCTTCCTTGTAAAAGTATTTTTTACTATTTTTTTTTTAAATACAAAAATGCAGCAGTTTATATGGTGTGGCTGCTGTATTTTGTATTTTATTTTGATACACTTAAATTTAAGGCATTTGGTATTTTATTTTAAAATACATTTTGACGTATCTTTGCCCAACCCTGCTTACAAATATATACTATTTATTCATTTTACAACATAATTCATTAATATAGCCATTATAATATATTCATTTGAGCTTCTGCAGAAGCAGAAATCCTGTAAGGTGGGAACTTGGTAGCTGCCTGGTTTGCGAGAGCAGTATAAATGACATATATTACTTTAGAATCCTCTCAGAAATGCTGTGAGGCTACTGTCTGTTAGCTAGATGATTCAATTTGGCAGTATCCATTGGAGTTAGCAGTGAAGATTACAAATTTGACCCAAAATTCTCTCAGATATTCGGTGACAAGAGCTAATGAAATGCAGTTAGCGTCCAACTTCGTTTTTCGGCTGCTCCTATTAGGGGTCGCCACAGCGGATCATCCGTCTCCGTACTAATTTGTCCTCTACATCTGCCTCTTTCAAACCAACTACCTGCATGTCTTCCCTCACCACATCCATAAACACTATAAGACTGTGTTATAAGACTCTATAACTATAGTAATATTATGACTATTAGGTCAATTTGGATCAATACTGAACACATCCAAGCTTTCACTTCACTTCCACTGTAAGCTAAATAATAATTTTACAATTTCTCTCCCCCAAGATGTGTAGCATCCAGCTAACTAATACGTTTTTAATACATTGTTATAATATCACCGCAAAGACATTATTTCACCATGTCCCACAGCATTACTTTATATTTAAGCTACCTAGCTAGAAAACTAGGTGGAAATTTCCATACACAATTGAAAGGAATGTGATTGTCCGAGCGGTGGTTTGTGCTGATTAGCTCTGCGCTATGCTGATTGAAAACGAGTAAATCAGGTCATTAAATTACCATAATGTATTCATCATTTAACATTTAGTTTGATAGACTTTATTTAAGTAAGTGTCTTCTTTTGCCCTAAAATTACACAAATCACCAGACTTGTCATTTTGTGGCATTTTAGCATATTGCTTCATTTTTTTTTTTTTTTTATAAAATTGGAGCAGCGCTGAAACTGAAAATGATTACATGCTCAGTAAAAAGGAAAGAAATCAAGGCTAATTCTTTATCCTTTTCCCCCCACAATTTGCCTCACAAAAATACAAGAATAAAGTGTTAACTGCTGATGTGAATGTTTGACGATTTGCACCAAATATTTTAAATAGTGAATCATCTGAGCATCTTTTGTCTCAAAGAATGGCTCAATTCTGAGTGAAATGAAGATCACGAGAGATTATTATGACATGATTTGCCGATTTTGGGAGCCCTGAGCTAATCATGAAGTAGGGGATTCTTAAAAACAAACAACAAAAAAGTACACTGTATGGCCAAAGGTATCATGACACCTGACCTTCCACTCATATGTGGTTCTTCCCCAAACTGTTATTACAGAGTCTGAGGCACACAATTGTATAGAATGTCTTTGGATGATGTAGCATTACATTTTCCCTTATTTTGAACTACTGTAGGAGACCCAAACCTGTTCCAGCATGACAATGCCCCTGTGCACAAATCCAGCTTCATGAAGATATGCTTCACATCGGGTGGAGTGAAAGATCTCCTGCTATAGAGTTTTGACCTCAACACTATTGAACACCTTTCGGATGAATGTGAACTCTAACTGCACCCCAGACCTCCTCACCTTCTCACCTACATCAGTACCTGACTTTACTAACACCCTTGTGTCTGAATGAAAACAAAATCTAGTGGAACATCTTCCCAGACGAGTGGAGGATATCATAACTGCAAATGGGGACTAAATGCCTAATGGGATGTTCAAAATCACATACCAATCTTATGGTCAGATGTAACCAAACTTTTGTCCATATAGTGTATAAAAAATAGCAGCATAAATACGCATGGTTCAGGTTTGTTCTAAGTTTCTTTAAGCTTTTTGAATGCACCAGAAACAAAGTTTTTATACTTTTTACTTCACACATTTGATATGATACAAAACTGCTCTGTCATATAAAAGAAATTATATGAAAGTAAATCTGCTCGTGTTAGTTTAATGCTATATGTAAATGTCACCTCAGTCAGCAAAAAAAAAAAAAAAAAAAGTGGACCCTAAATATCTGCCCCCAATAGTACCCACAGGCAAGCATCCTCTGAAGAGCTCACAAAGAACTCAACACACACCATGCAGACTGACGGTGAACCGTATAATGTGAAGGATGACTACAGAAAATGACTACAGTGTGGGGAAATTAGATAAGACAAACTCAGTGAAGTGTGAAAATGACAAAGAAGGAGTAGCAAAGAGACAAAATGAATGGCAGGAAAAAAGGATACCAGTTGCTGTTATATCCAGTTATTTGCCTGAGTTCTATCTAATAAAAAACTAGCAACTTCTAGAGTTTAACCAAGCTGATTAAAATGAAGATAATGAGAGGTTGTGAGGAGATGATTTGTCATTCTGAGGGCCATGAGCTATTCAAGAAGTAATTGTTGTATTCGTCTACACAAATGTACATGCAACATGGTTCAGATTATTAATACTGTTTTTTTTAATCCAATAGTGCTATGGATAAAGATGATCCGCTGTGGCAACCCCAAATGGGAGCAGCCGAAAGAAGAAGAAGAAGAAGAAGTGCTATGGAAAAGTTACACTCTTCCCAATTTTCCTGAGGTAAAGAGTGCTCAAAATTCTTTCAGACATTTGAACATAATAGACGACCACCTAAAGTCAAACTTTCTATCCATTTATAGTTACAGTTTGGGTTGTAGGACGAGGTTAGGTTTTGTTCTCACTTACATTATCGCAGATATTAACAGCTCTTTCATTTTTTTTCTTTCCTCCTTCCTTTTAATACTTTTATATTTACGGTATTTTGCAGATGCCCTTATCCAGAGTGACTTACAACTGAGCAGTTAAGGGCCTTGCTCAAGGGCCCAGGAGTGGCAGTTTGGTGGTGCAGGGATTTGAACTTGTGACCTTCTAATCCAGAGTCCAACACCTTAACCACCTTCTCTTCTTCCTTGCTAATGTGTAATCGTCCTTCGTTCCTTCCTTGAAAATAATCATCCTTCCTTCTTTTATTCTTTGTTAATCAACCCTCTCTTCCTTACTTCATTTATTCTTCCTTGTTTCTTTTTTTCTTGTCAATCACCCCATCATTTCTTTGTTCTTTCCTTCATCCTTCTTTCCTTCCGCACTTCCATCTTTTTATATTCCTTGTTAATCCACCCTTGCGTCCTTCTTTTTTCCATTTCTTCCTTCATTCGTTCCATCTTTTATTCCTTGTTAACCACCCATTCATTTGTTCGTTCATTCCTTCCTTCCTTCCTTCCTTCCTTCTTTCCTTCCTTCTATCCTTCAATTCCTTGGTAATCACCCTTTTATTTGTTTGTTCATTTCTTCCTTCCTTCTTTGATTGCTTGTTAATCACCCATTTTTTTCCTTCCTTACTTTTAAATGTGTAATGTTACCACAAAATAAACCACATGTTTTCAGAACTTTCTCATGCCTAAAAAATAAACAGACTGAAGTGAACAGAATTGTATTCTATAGGGGATGAATTCAATAATATCCACAGTAATTCATTGTAAACCTAAATGCATTCTATTGTTACTTGTGAAAACTGTATTGGTTTTTTAATGCATGTTTCTTTTCTTACAGATAATCTATAAGAGATAGATTCACATCTATACTAGGGACAAGTCAATAACATTCACAAAAGTCTTTCTTGGTCCTCAGCCTGAAGACACAAAACTACCCCTCCCTCAAAGGCTGGCTTTAGGAGATTCACGGTTGCCATGGCTACATGCAGCGGAGATTGAACCATTTCTTCGTCGAGAGCTCGCGCTGGACGTGGAAGTAGAGAGAAATAAATAGAGTCCATGTCCTATTTCCAAGTGAATGAGAATGAGGGAAAAAAGAAGCCCCAAAGGTCTTGAGATGTGGGGAAGGAACAGGTGGTGTGTCTTATCTATTAGCTATAAATATGTTGCAGGGTTGCAGTAAGGTGCTTTCTCCACTCAGTGTGTATGCTGATGAAAGCTGAAGTCCAGACACTCCTGCTGGGAAAAAGGTTTTTTTCGGTTAAAATAGAGAAACTAGAGCTAGGGGGAAAAAAAGCTTCAAAACAAAGGGTGGGGAGAAAGTAAACTATCAATCTTAGGAATGAAATTGATTTTCTGATTCAGTTCTTCAAAGGGAATACTCACAAAAAGACAATATGGTGTCTCCAGTGGGCTGTTTGCAGTTTCTGGGGTCAGGCTTGAGAGTTACAGACAAGTAGATGAAATTATAGAGGAGAAATCAATGTGAAAACAGCATCAAGAATTCCCGAAAGACTCCCAGTACAAGAAAGAAAACTTATTGTTGTTGTCAAACAGGAGGGTTGAGTAAAAAAATCTCCCTTTTATTTTCGTGACGTAACTGATTTGTGCTTCCTTAAAAAAAGGGTCAGTGGCGGGCCGTGCATAACTGGGCCTTCAGTGGGGACTTACCCGACTTAATCTACCTCTTAATACCACCACTATCACATTGCAATTATAGAGACCATCAATACAATACAAAAACGCAATATAACAACATGTGGCACTACAGACAGAGAGGCATTTCACATATTGAGGGTGAATACCATTTTACTAAAGCAAGAAACCCAGTTAAGACTCCAAATCTCTACACTACAACTGCAACTGTACCACCTACATCATCTGGAGCAGTTCAGAATCAATATTTGTCTAATAACATGACAAAAACATTAAAAATTTGAATAAAATACAACTATTTACCAGAGATGCAGACTCATAATTTGCACTGCTCTTTAGAGGCTGTAAGCCAGTGGTACCGCTCGTATTCACTGGTCTGGAAGTGGAGAACAAACCCTTTCCCGGGCTGAGACACGCTAGCTAGCTTCGGGGTTGGCCGACCTCCTCACGATGTCTAGCTTTTATGGAAAATGGATTTTCAAGCATGTCCGAGACCAAATCAATTTCTCTTCCTCCGTAGGCGTCAAAAAGTCTAACTCAGATGTATTCATGTGGGCAGTGCTACAGAAGTGTTTTGCCAGTCGAACTTGACTGTAACAGTTTCCCTCTGAACAACCAATCAGAGGACGGAAAAATGCTGATGCTATTCTGGGCCCAGCTAGCTGGCCCTGTGAGGCGAATATGAAATCTGATTGGTTAAAGAAACAGAACTAATTCTTAAGGAGACTATGGTAAAAGAGCCAGCAGTATTGACTTATTGGGGGGGGGGGGGAAACTTGGCAGCAACACGCACATGTTTAAATCGCATGTGAGGATCGCCTGGACTTTTCCAAATGGCACACCGACAATGGCAGCAATGTTTTGGCTGTCCGACGATCATCATGCACAAGTTGCCAAATGGTTTCGACATTTTAGGGGGTTGAGCTTGTTAAAGGGCTTCCTGATCTCTTGTCACCTTCCAGTGTTGTTCCTCCGCTTTTGAAGCGAACGTGCTGCTTAAAACACCCCGAACGACTGATTGAAGCATCATTGCAAACTTGCCAAATCATGTAAAACATCTCTGTGGCAGATTTGCAGAGTTTCTTGCAGAATTTCACGTTGTGATGTAATAGCAGACATGGTAATGCACGTGGTCGGGATAACACTAGTTGCACAGCTCCTGATGTTCACAAGACGATGTCTTTTGTCACACTGACTAACTAAGCCCGGTGTTCCCCATGACTGTGCGTGCAGCCTTGTGCTGCCATCTGTTGGTGTGTTACAAAACTAGTCTCGAAACTTTTTAAACCCAAACTTTTTAAAACCACTGCATATTAAGGGTGAACTGAGTAATCAAAGATTCAATGCTTCAATAGGAGCCTGATTCGACTACTGCAATCTAATCTTCACATCTTCACAGAACTACCGTTTTTCTTCCAATAAGTTCAAATACAGCCTATTATAATAATGCTGTAAATAAAAAGTTTAAAAAAAGAAGCTTTCATATTATGAAAATTCTTTTTAAGTTCATGAATAAATCCAACCCCAATGTGACAGTTTCACTTTTTATGATCCGTGACCGAAACAAGAGCGCCAGGGATTTAAATATTGAACAATGTCTGGGAGAAGGAAATCTGAAGTGTGGCTGCACAACAACAACAAACATTTCTTTCTACTTAAAAAGGGTACGTTTCTTACCAAAAAGGTTTGCGGCACACACACGACTGTCCACTCTTTTATTTATAGAATGAATCTATTAATTGATGAATAGCATACAATTTTGGGACTTATAATAATATACACTATATTGCCAAAGGTTTGTGCACATCTGGCTATAAGTGTGGTGCTTTTTGAGCATTGCATTTTACATTTAGTCCCAATTAGCTCTCATCATTCCCTCCACTCTTGGGAAGATGTTCCACTAGATTTTGTGTACTTGTGGACATTTGTGTTTACCAGTTTAATTCATCCCAAAGGTTTTTAGTAGGGATGAGATCAGAACTCAAGATCTTCCTCTCCAAGTCATGTGAAGTATATCTTCATGGAGCTTTTTTGTGCACAGGGGCATCGCCATGCTGGAAGAGGTTTGGGTTTTCAAGTTCTAGTGAACGCAAAATATTATTATACTTTATCCAAAGATGTCCCATACAATCGTGCCTCCAGCTTTGTGGTAACAGTTTGGAGAAGAACCACATGTGGCAGGAAAGGTCAAGTGTCCACAAATTTTTGGCAATATAGTGTATATCCTTCTCTCTAGATCCAGTATCAGATTGATGACGAAAATTCATCTAGTAGTGCTGGAGCATCGCCAAGACTAATTTAAAGAAAGCTAGATTTGTGATCCCCAGTGTCCGAGAAGAAGAAAAGAGAAATCATGGACAAAATTGCCGTTTGTGTTTTAAGTTCGTTGCACTTGACATGAGGCCAGTGAACGGGTTTTTAAAGAAGGACTGCGCACACTTGAGCCAAGATACACCGTTCCTAAAAGAGAGAAAGGTTATGCATGCGTTGGATGCGAAATACACGTCCATGCAAATCCTTTCTGCAGTTATTTATCTGTTGTTTATTTAGGTTTATTGATTCAAAATGTTTTTATACAGTTTCTTCGATATCTTTGTGTGATGTCTGTACATTGGGGCTTCAAAAATGTTATGGGAATTGTTTTACAAATGTTCATCCACATTGCATTTCATTTAAACTTCAAAAAAGAGAAAAAGCCATTGCCAGTTTCATCTATTGCTTGATACACATTTTAATTTGGCTATGTAAATCCTCAGTCAGGGACACCCCTAATTAGTATACAAGTAGAATACACAAAAATGCGTACGGCTGCAAATTTGTTGTCAACGAATGCCGTTATGGATTAGTTGGGCTGCTCAAGTTATGGGTAAGCGTGACGGCAAGACAACACGCAGAATAGAGGTCAACCGGCAACAGGAAAAGTGTGTTCCGGGTCATCCAAGGCATCTGAGCATTTTATATAAAATGCAACAAAGAAGACTGTAACCTGCAAGTTATTCAAAGCTGAACTTGTGTGGCATAGAAGTTCTACAATGACGCACGAGCACATGAAAAGAAAGCACACTGGTGTCACGGATGAGGGCGAAACATCAGCATGGTAAGCAAGAACTGTATAATCCTCATCATTTATTTTTTTTCCAACTTCGGGACAGTTCTGTCGTGACTCGCGAGCATCATGTTGCACAATCAGTTTGCTCGCAAAATAGTAATGGATTCAATCGAAACGGTGCGAACAAACACTAAATCTGAAATAAATAACAGCAGCAGTAAACGAGTATATCTTTAGTCACTGTTGCGGTTTAAGCGAATGATTATGCATTTGTACACCAATGCATATTTTTCCTTTTTTTTTTTTAAATCAAGCCTGTTAGCTCACTGCGTTTAATCGCTCCGCCCTCTTTTTTTTAGCATTTGTACTACAACAGCAACTTATCTGTTTTCAAACGTGATTTACTGCGGCTTTACTACGTTTAAATGCTTGTTTTTCCAATGTTTGTATATTTAATTAATGTATACAGTAAAACCCCGTTGTACGAGCAACCTATAGTACGAGCAAACGGAGATACGAGCGACCTTGATCGCAAAATCTTACCCTATTTCACGAGCAAATTTCGAAGGCACGAGCAAACCCACGCTGCCGGTTCCCCGTTTTCGGCATCAGTCGCTTAGTTGATGACGTATCACTCGGTCGCTCTCGTTGTTCAGTGCAGCAAAAACTTTTTTTAGTTTTATATTTTTATTTCACTAGAAATCTTGAAAAATGTCTCCCAAGAAAATCAGTGATGGTGCTGTGAAAACGAAAGTAAATAGAATTACCATGGAAACCGAGGAGGTTACGAGCGTGTTGCGCGTCTCACACTCGCAATCAACCACTACCACATGAGTAAGTGTACATTACGGTAATTTGCGGTGTATTTGTTTGTTAAAATAGGCTACAAGTGCAGTTTTTAAGTGCAGAAATAAGTGATCGAATGAGATCTCGGAACGGATTAAATCGCTTTCACATTCATTCCTATGGGGAAAATCAGTTCGAATGTACGAGCAAAAGAACCTACGAGCAATTTTCAAGAACGAATTATGCTCGTCCAACGGGGGTTTTACTGTTTATCATTTCATTATTATACAAAATTAAATTGATTATATATTCTAGATGCTTATACCTTCAAATGAACAAAATGTGTATTTTTTTTTTCATTTTCAAAACAATGTTGCATTATATTTTATATTGATTATTTTAAACATGGTTATTAACTCGCCATCTGCTGAATACAATGCAAATGTTGATTTACACAAATTGCTTCACCTTTCATACTCAAATGCGTTTTCCTTTTTTAACAGAAAGAAAAAATCCAGCATGAGGGAATTTGTTCAAAGGAGAAATCAACCATACACTTCTTAATAAACATCCACTTTAAACTTTAAACTGTCAAAATGAAAGATAGTTATACTCAATGTTTGGCTTCTGCATTTTTTTTATTCCACTTTTATACATAAATACTCTGAATTACAGTTTTAGATATTTATAATAAGCAAAACATCATTTTAAAAAGGATTTTTTATCTGACTAATTGATTATCAAAAGAATTGTTAGTTAAAGCCCTAAAAATGAGTTTAAAGTATATAAGAAATGTTTTACAAAAAAAAGTTTGCCTCAAATCTCACACTAGTTTTATTTAAATTAAGGCCATTAGTGTTAAACTCCTAAATGAATGCCATTTTCACCAAAGACGGAATGAAAGATTGCTGTGGCACAATAAGAATCAGTGATTGAAATATGGAAACAAAAGGGGTTCAGTGACGGGTTCTTGGGAACACTGGGGTTCAACTATTAGTCTTTGGAAACAATTTGATTTAGTGAGTAGTTCTTGGTATCATTATAGTTCATTGGTTGGATGTTTGGAACAATGGCGAATACTGATTAGACCTTAAGACCATTGGGATTCAGTGATTGGATATTAGGGACAATGGGGGTTCAGTAATTGGGTGATATGAAAAAATGTTATTGAATGATTGCTACGATGGACTAATCTCCAGTTCCATTTTGTTTCTAATAACCAATGAGTTTTATTGAATTAGTTTATTGGAGCAATTGAATTTCATTGATTGGATGATTGAGATATTGGGGATCATGTGGGGCCCATTGGGAACTTTGGTGTTTTGTGATTGAATTTTGGAAACAATGGGCATCAGTGATTGGTCTGCAGCGCTGATCAGTTAACTATGAGCTGTATGGACTGGATGCTGAGAAGGTTATGGTTCATTTACTGGATGCTGGTAATAATAGGGTATGCATGAGTGGTTAAGACATTGGACTTGGGCTCTGAAAATCATAAGCTCAAATCCCAGCCACACCAAGCTTCCACACCTGGCCCCCTGAGCAAGGCCCTCAACCCTATAGTTGCTCAGTTGTAAAAGTAAGATAAATGTAAGTTGATTTGTATAAGGGCATCTGCCAAATGCTATACATGTAAATGTAAGTGAATGAACCACTTAATGACCAACTTCCAGTAACTGTCCATCCAAAGTAAGAGCAAACAACTCCCCATAAGGAAGAAGGTGGAAGCTCAGTGGGTAAGACATTGGACTTTGACTCAGATGGTCACAATTTCAAATCCCAGCACCACCAAGCTGCCATTGCTGGGTCCTTGAGCAAGGCCCTTAACCCCTTAACTTTTCATTTGTAGGTCTCTCATGATCAGGGCATCTGCCAAATGCTATAAATGGAAATGGGTACACCTATAGGTTCTTGAGAACAATACTGATTAGTGATCAGAGTTTAGGAGCAAAAAGAATCAGCTCAAAACATGCCAGCATCTTTTTTTTTTTCTTTAGTTCAAGCTAAAAATCCACCCAGAAAGTCAATAAGGTCGAAAGATTTCATTTCATTCTACTTTATTTTTTGCTTTATCTCCTTGTTTGTTAGGCAACTAATATTGTATCCTCCCTTCCACCTGTTCTTAAAAACTAAAATCAGTTTAAAAATGATACAGAAAGCTCTTCACCTCTTTCTCAAAAAATAAAGACTCCTGGATCATGAGAGGGATTATAGCCAAGAGCACCTTGTTCTGTCCCTTCCTCAGATCAGTCAATACATACAACAATTCAAAGGTCAGTAAAAAACAATAGAGGGAAAATAAAAATGACTTATTGTTCCATTTGCCCCATTTATTCTAGTTAGTGTTGGGCAAATCTTACCTCTTGTCCTGACTGACATACAAATATTTATATACATGTAACTGTATTTGTATAGCTAGTATAGCACCTTTACACAATTTAATCAAATGCAATTATAAACTGTATTTGATCCTTAATGAGTAAACCATTGGTGAAAACTCTGAAATGATATGAGGAAGAACCTTGAGAGGAACCAAACTCAAAAGGGAACCCATCCTCATCTGGGTAACACCAAAGGTGCATTCATTACAGTTCAATCATTGTTCAGGTTATCAACTGTTCACTGATGAAGAATTGAATGCAAAACAATTTATGATAATTGTAGCACAAAGCCATTATAGCAAACTGTTTATATTTATTACAGTCCAAATCCATCTTTATGGGTCTTGAGTTTAGCATCAAAAGTTTTATGTGCTGTTCTAATCACCTGCGTGATCGTAATTGATCACATAAATATAATCCCATCATCTGAAATTATTATATAGTACGTCGATTCTGTTTTCATTTTTAGTCATAATAAGTCACAATGTTTCTGCCTTCCAAATTATTAATGCTGCTTTGTAATTATATTATCATTGTAAATTCTGTATTTCTTGTTTTATTGCAAGTATATACTTATTATTTGATTAAAAATTCTATTGCATTCCTCCAATTCTATTTTTATTCTTGAATTTTCTAACTCTATTCTCCTTCTTCACCTTTTTATTATTATTTTTTTCGTTCCATTTGATTGCATGCAATATACTTCGTGTCACATTGAACACACTGGAATTTTGTAATAACTGATGTCAATTGATAAAAGAATCAAACAGCTAATTACATACCACAATACACTTGTAGTAAAGATACCGTACAAGGAAAGAGTTCCAATTACACATATTCTGTTTACGAAGTGGAAGGTACAGCTAATGTCTAAATACTGACCTTTTAAAGTCGCATAATTCGGCAGCTTGTAACTCTGGCCTTTTGAACAAGACGTTAACAGGCACCGATACAGAAACCAGCAGAACATGACTAGATAATTAAAAATGATCCATTTCGCCTGTAGCAAGAGGGTTTTAAACAACCCCAATCCCAAAAAAGTTGTGTCCTGTTACATTCCAGTCAGAATTGTAAGTAACTTGGGATAATGGCCATCTAGCTAAATGCTGTAAATATTTAAATTTATTATCATATTAAAATCTGGAAAGTGGTAGCTTAGTGGTTAAGACGGTGGACTTCTGATCGAAAGGTCATGAAATCCCAGCATCACAAAGCTGCCACTGCTGGGCCCTAGAGCAAGGCCCTTAACCCTAAACTGCATATGTGTAAGCTGTTCTGGGTTAAAGTGTCTATCTATCAAACGCATAAACAATAATGTAACAAACTGCCAAAACCCACTTTATGGTACAATCCTGAGTTTCAGATTACGGTCATAGATTTTCTCCATGTAAGTTTTTCGATCGCCTCCCATCTCCTAAATTTATACTGAATTTGGCTACAGAAAACTGACCCTAGTTGTGAATGAGTGTGTGCATGTAGAGTTTGTGTGCTCGATGCTGGGTGATAGGGCGGCATCCCACCCAGGATGCATTCCCGATCTTCATACCTAGTTAACTCAGGATCCGCCACAACCCTGTAGGACTCATATAAATGAATGAGTTATAATCGAATTATCTTGTATTTGATTGGTCAGAAGTCATTGATTTATTTTCTGTAATAATGGCAGTAGTGCAGCTGCAAGTCAGGTATTTAATTGGTTTCCTAATTCACAGGAACTTCTATGGTTTATGCTGTGAATCTGAAAATAAACTTAACTGACATGGTTTTCTTTATCTAGCCATATTTGGTTCTTTCCCAAACTTACCACAAGGTTGGAGCCACACAATTGTATAGGATGCATTTGGAAGTGGTATCAGTGCATTTTCCCTTTACCAGTATGACAATGCCCCTGTTCACAAATTCAACTCCGTGAAGATCTTAAGCATTTTTCAGATAGAGCTCTGACCTCAATCTCATTGAACACCTTTGGGATGAACTGAAACACAGGCCAGGACTTCTTACCTCATATTAAGTGCTTGGTATTACTAAAGCCCTTGTGGCTGAATGAGCACAAAACTACAGAACTACACTCCAAAATCTAGAGGAACATCTATGGACTAACTGTGGAACAAGCATGTAGAATCCAAAAAAACTGCACAAAAACAGATGCCAAGCGTGTAGCATCAAACTCAAAAAGACGTGAGGCTGTAATTGGTGCCAAAGGTGCTTCAATAAAGTATTGAGCAAAGGCTGTGAATACTTATGTGATTTTTAAATTTTTAATACATCTGTGAAAATTTCAAACAAACTTCGTTCGCGTTGTTATTATGGGGTATTGTTTTTAGAATGAATTTAATCCATTTTTGGAATAAAGCTGTAACATAGCACAATGTGGAAAAAGGGAAGCGCTGTGAATACATTCGGAATGCACCGTATATATGAATGATGATGAATGAGCAAATGTATAAATATTATTGTTCAAACTATTGATTAGCCAAAGCCTAGGCTGATTTATATTATTAAAGCGTTGGCACTGCTGGAGGGGTGTTCAGAGTCCATGTTTGTCATGTCAAGTCAAGTCAAGAAGCTTTAATTGTCATTTCTACCATATATACAGTAGTTGAGGCAGTACCTAGTGAAAAAGAGACAACGTTCCTCCAGAACCCTGGTGCTACATTAAACAACAAAGAGCTACAACACACAACATAAAGCTACATAAAGAGTGTCGAGTGCAACCGAGTTTAAACAGTGCAGACAGAGAACATAAGACAGTGTGGGACCAATAACACAAAATACAAAATGGCGCCACCCAGTAAACCTGCTGTAAACTCTGATTATACAGTACTGTGCAAAAGAGGACTATGAACAAAGAGTATTTGTAAACAGAAACACAATGCAGTGCAAAAAACAGCATGTAAACGGTATAATTTGATTAAATATAAACAATTAGTGGTGGAATGGATTGAGATGAGTAATGAGTGTGTTTCGAGTTCAGGTTGTAGATTTCAGTAACACACAGTTTTGTACAGTTCAGTTCTGTGTTGAGAGTAGACTTTCCCCCCCCGCCCCCCCAAACACACATACTGTATCATGGTGAGCATTTTAATTCAACATTTTAATTATAAATATAAATGTTCTCTCCTTGTCCAACTTCTCTTTTTTCTTTTTTTATGGTAGTAAAAGAGTCAAGGCAATGAAATCAGATATCAATATATGAAGCACTAATAATACACTTGTGTCCATCAGTGAACAGCTGATAACATCAACAATAATAAAACTAAAATCAGTGGTGGACAAAGTGAACAAACCATGTACTTGAGTTAAAGCGGAGATAAACGAGGTAAAATATGACTAAAGTAAAAGTAAAAATGCTCCTTTAAACTTCCACTTGAGTAAAAGTAGAAAAGTATTTGCCTTCAAATGTACTTAAGTATCCAAAATGGCTATAATGCTCCTGTTATCATTTTGGTCACAAGACTCTTTGTTTAATTCAACTCAGTTTATGTGAAAAGACTCTGTTACTCTCAGCACACTGATCTATTAATAGAATGATATTAATAAGTCACACACTGATTGATTTCTATTACAATTATCATGAGCCCAAAACCTTCTTTTCAACTACTTAAAAAAAAAAATAAATAAAAAAACGTGTAAATGAGGTCACGTGTGTTGTGTTGAGTTCGAGTCTGGAGTTTCTTCCATCAAGTCAAGTCAAGTCAAGAAGCTTTTATTGTCATTTCAACCATATATAGCTGATGCAATACACAGTGAAATGAAACAACGTTCCTCCAGAACCCTGATGCTACACACAACAACATAAAACAGCAATTACAGAAACAGAAAACACAGGGCCAAGGACTAGTAAGAAAAATCCGCATAAAGTGCATGTGTGCAACCTGGTGCAAACAGTGCAAAAGACAACACAAGACAGTGCAAGACAACACAAGACAGGACAGGAAACATCATTTATTCCTCTCTAAATGTTCTGCTTGCTGTTGAACTGACGCTGAACTGTATGTTGGTGATCAGTAGATACACCAAGCGCCAATCAAAACAAGTTTAAAATAGAGCGAGCGCTTGATCCTGATTGGTGACTTGCTGCGTTTTTGATTCGTAAATAAAAAGGAACGACTGTTTTTGCAAAATGTAGTTGAGTAAAAAGTAGTGAAGTTAAAGGAAAAGTCTCCCTAAATGGAAATACTTCAGTAAAGTACAGATACGTGAAAAAGCAATTTAAGTACAGCAATGAATTACATTTACTTCTATTACAATTACCGTAATTTCCGGACTATAAAGCACACCCAAATATAAGCCGCACCCACTGAATTTTACAAAGATTTTTATTTTTAACATAAATAAGCCGCACCTGTCTATAAGCCGCAGGTGTCTACATTGAAACGAATGAACTTTACACAGGCTTTAACGAAAGACAGTGTTTGTTACACGGTGTAACGGGTGAAATATGTTGTGGCTCCTTTAAGAGCAGAGCGGCATTTTGGGAATAGCCTGCCGCCGCATTTTTCCACTATTACTGCATGTGTGCAAGGCCGAGGAATATGTCCTTATTATTTTCTGATGCTCATTTCTAAGTTTCTTTGACTAACCCGTAACGCTGTTGCCAAGAAAAATAAAAAAGCATGAGTTTTGGAAACCTGTCTGTGCTTATATGATTTCTGTTGCAACTGGAGTTAGCGCGCTCTCCCTTCACCCAGACTCAACGCGTTACAACGGCTTGTATCTAAACAGTAGCCGACCAAAAAAGTCATTGTTCACTGTCTTCCTCCTTCCTTTCACAACTATTTCTCTCGGGAGTTTATCTTTTGGCATCGCCGTGCGTTTAAAAATCACCATCGGTGAAGCTTTTCTCCCGATGCCGTGCAGCTCAGAACACAGGTGAAGTGCGTTTTTTCATACCCGGTTGTTTTCAGCGTGACGAATGATTCTCCTTTCCTGTTGACAGTCCGAGTGAGACGCAGGTTAAACGTCAGAGGAACATCATCCATATTTATGATGTGGTGCGGTCCGATTCAGTGGGAGCGCATCTGATTTAATATAAAGAGTTTCATTGGTTCACCTGAACCCGTTCGGCAATTTCATTGGTCTAATGTTATGGGGTTCAGTTTTTTGGCTTGAAGTTTGTGAAACCGGGAAAAACCCAGGAAAAATCCATAAATAAGCCGCTTCGTTGTTTAAGCTGCGGGGTTCGAAGCGTGGGAAAAATGTAGCGGCTTATAGTCCGGAAAATACGGTACTACATTTACGGATACCTGATGTTAATAATGAGGACAGGTTCCTTATTTTGTCAAGGCTTCTTTCCCAGAACTCCATCAACTCTGGCTCACTAATTCGTGGGTAAACTTACAGGGACAAATGTATTAATTTAAAAACGTATATTAGCATTCTATTCATTTCTGTAAAGCTGAACTGAATTAGATATATAGATCCAGAAAGCAGCATTGGGCTGCACAACTGTTACACACACAAAGCTTTGCAAAGCAGCAAGTAAGGAAAGGCCACATTAATTGCACCGAGCGATAAGTGCAAGCGGTGTGGCATGCTTCTCAGTTACACTCGCTTTGCTCCATAAAGCTTTGTGACCTGAATGCTAATGTGCACCAATTGTGATCGTTTCTCCCAGAGGCTCCCCAGAAAAGGACGGAGCAGAGCTTTTGCTGCGGTATGAACCGTTTTACTTGTTCAGTCCCGCATTTCTCTTACAGTGTCTCTGCATTGCAGTGGGATGAACTCGGGGCCTTCTGCTTATCTCTTATTATGGATTGACTGAGGGAGGGTGTGTGTCTCGGTGTCGCATCCTATTGTACCGTGCTTCCACTTATCTCTGTGAAAGTGTGTGTAGGCACGGGTGGTAGCTTCGAAAGGTAACAGCGCCTGTGTTATAATAATCGTCCAACCAAGCGTCACACTTTAAGATTTATAGAAGATTTCGGATCGCTTTCAGTGCAGTTGCATATAAGAGTTTATTGTCCATGACTCTTTCATTTTTACTGGTACTGGTGCAGATAATGTGGTGCCAGAAGATTGTCCTACACTGAACCAGGCACAGCATTCCAGGGCACAGGAAGCGAGCTAGCTTGCAGTTTGTGTTGGAATGGCATGTTTCATGTTTGGGAAGTCATATGCGTTTGTTTTTATTCACACATTTATTTTAGTCTTCACCTTGCATCATCATTGGTTCAATTTGTAGCAGTTTGAGCTACAGGAGCTCGTTTCATAGATCGGACCACACGGACCAGCCTTCACTCCTCACGTGCATCAATGAGCCTCACTGTTCCTTCCTTGGAGCACTTTTGATAGATACTGAGCACTGCAGACCAGGAAAATCCCACAAGAGCTGCAGTTTTGGAGATGCTCTGACCCAGTCGTCTAGACGTCACAATTTCAAACTCGTTCAAATCCTTACAACTGCCTATTTTTCCTTCTGTTAACATCAACTTTGAGGACAAAATGTTCATTTGCTGCTTTTTACTTTCTCTCTTTCAGGGTTATTTTTCTTTTTTTTCTATATTTTCATCATTTTCTTTTTGGGAGGTAGCATTCTTTCTTTCTTTCTTTGTGAGAGTAGACGTTATTTCTTTTTTTTTGGTTGTAGACATTCTGTTTTTTTCTTTCTTTCTTTGTTTCTTTCTTTCTTGATTTCTTTCTTTCTTTGTTTTCTTCATGGTTATATTTCTTTCTTTTTTTATTACATTTGTAATTTTTTTGGGGGGTAGACGGTATTTCTTTGTGAGAGTAGACTTTCTTTATTTTAAATTTTTTGGTGGTAGACAATTTTTCTTCCTTCCTTCCTTCCTTTCTTCCTTCCTTCCTTCCTTCCTTCCTTCAGGGTTATATTTCTTTCTTTTTCTTTTTTTTCTTTAACCTTTTCTTTTTTGGGGGTAGACATTATTTCTTTGTGGGGGGTAGACTTTCTTTCTTTAGGGTTATATTCCTTTCTTTCTATATTCCATTTTTCTCTCTCCCTTTTTCTTTTATTGGGGGGGGGGGGGGGGGGTAGACATTATTTATTTATTTATGAGGGTATTCTTACTTTATAATTTTTTGTTAGGGATGGACATTCTTTCTTTTTTCTTTCTTTCGTAGTCGGTAGAGATCTTTCTCTCTTTCTTTTTTTAGGGTTTTATTTTTCTTTCTTACTTGTTTTTTTTCCATTTGTTGGAAAGTTAGCACTTTCTTTTTTTAGGGTAATTGTTCTATAGTTCTATTTTTTTATCTCCTATTTTGGGGGTAGACTATTTCTTTGTGGAAGTAGACATTCTTTCTTTTTTTTTCCAGGGCTTTATTTCTTTCTGCCTAATAAATCCCACCCACTAACAGGTGCCATGATGAAGAGATAATCAGTGTTATTCACTTCACTGCTCATAATGTTATAATGTCAGAATGTTATGCCTGATTGATGGATGTACTTTTCACTTCGCTGTATTTTTATTAACAGTGAGTGTTACCAATTACATTACATTTGTTATTAACACTTCCCTACCTGATGCCTGTCACTTCCCTACCTGATCCATCCCTTTGTTCATCCAACTGTTAATTTATCCATTTGTTTGTCCATCTGTCCATGCATCATCTATATGTCCATCCATCCATCCATCCAACTGTCAATGTACACATTTGCACATTGGGACAGTATGTCCATCTCTCCATCTATCTGCACATCCATTCTTCCATCCATTTTTGCATCTTGGTTAGTTCTCTGTAGATAACCAGAAATGCATTACTGCATTTTTATTTTCTTACATTCAGACACAATTTTGAGTATCAAACTTAAATCAACTCCTTCAAACCATTAAACCGCAGCTTATCTCCATAAGGACACCTCAAGATTCCCGTATGTTTAAATCCCATTTAGCATGTCTAAAATCAATCCCAGGCCACATGTAAAACCACTATGACATTGAAGCCCAGCTCAATGTAATGCTATTCCTCAAGGGTCTCTACTCTAAACCATATTATAGTGCGTAAATCACGTCAGCTGCAGGTCGAGGACGAGCGTAAAGGCGCCGAATGTAATTTTCAGCTATTTTAAATCCGTGTACGACGTCTCTACAACAGAAGAGCGCAGTGGAACCCGCTTTGACGTTAGCATATGTTCGGAGGGAATCAGTCTGTCTGAATTAGAGACACAAGCTGAGACAGTGAATGGTGCCTTAGGGCTCAGTCACATCTAATTTCATATCAAAGGTGCTGCCATTAAAATAGAACATCTAAGACATCGAAGAAACCATGTGAAGCCTTTAATTTATTAAAAAAAAAATTTACCGAACATGAAGAATGGGATCTAGTTCATGACTGGAATGAACAATATGTCTAGTTTAATATGTCAAATCCATCCATAGTGTTGACCAAAAAAATATTTCTGTGTGTGAGTAAAAAAACTTTTACTTTTCATTTCTGCTTGAGTAAATGCATGAACTTAAGTATCCAAGTATACAGTGAATTTAACTAATATTGGCCCACTTGGTAAATATGAGCATAGGCGGCTTTGAAAAATAGTTTTATTGCCAGAAATTGATTGAAGAATCCACAAAAATACTCATGGAAATGAGTAAACAATTGTTAAATATATGTGTGGCACAATTGTTGGTACCCCAATAAGTTTATGAGTAAATATGAAGCATATGAACAGCATGAATTAAATTCCATGAAAATTTTAATTATTTACTTTATTTACTTAGTGCGTGTTGAAGGAGGAACTAAAATTAAATTTAAGCATAAACATCTATTTTTTTGTCCATCAATCCACCCATCCATCCACCCACCATCCATCCATCTATCCGTGTTTATGGAACATTGGTAGGTTCTTTGCAGAAAACCATAAATGCAATAAACTGTACTTTTTTTTTTAATTGTCATACAACCAGACTAAGACCCATCTGTTCATCTGTTGTCTATCCACTGAGCTGTCTATTTATCTAATTGTTCATCCGTCCAGCTTTATATTTATCCATTCATCCATCTGTCCATTCAGTCGTCTATTCATTTGTCCAACCTTCTCAGTGTCCATCAATTCATTTTCTTTCATCCATCTATCCATCCATTTATACATTTCTTTGTCTATCTGTCCATCCATCATCCATCTATCTAATCCAACTGTCCACATGTGGCACAAGTATTGCCATCCTGATAGATTTATATGAATAAAATATATTTTATGTATATTCCAATTATTTATATTTATATTATTTATATATAAATATTTTACACTCATTTACAAAGTGTTCAATTCAATTCAGTTTCAGAGATAAAAGCTCAACAGAGATAAATATGTTATAAAGTTAGACTGTATAAGTTTAGTGTCTATAAGTTTGTTCCTTATAATTGTAAGTCTGTCCCTAATACAAAAGCCAGTGGCGACTGCGGTAAGGAGAAACTCCATGAAATGGCATGAGGAAGAAACCTTGAGAGGAACCGGACTCAAAATGGAACCCATCCTCTGAAAGGTACCATATTATATATTATAAGTGCAAATGGAGACTAAATAGTGAGTGGAATGTTCAAAAAGTACATACAGCCATGTGTCTGCAGTCTTTTGTCTAAATAGTGTATTATTAAAGAACCAAAAGTAGCATTTTATCATCATTAATTATTGCAAGTGATGGACTTTCTTTGTGAAATAAAAAAATGAGTAATTGTGGTAATGCATTAGTTAATATTTAAAATGATGATTTGCTTCTATTGCTACTTACAGGTCATTTAGACTGTTTTTTTTACTGTTGGTTAACAAAATGTATCACAAAGTGCCAGTAAATGGTCCTTTACAGTCTCCTTGTGCAGCTCAGGTTTATTTACAGAAATGCGTATATATATATATATATGTTAAACTTCCTCTTCTTCATATGACCCCATAGTCACACATCAGATACCGTTTAATCACCCGGATGCTACGCAAAATGTTTCAAATCCGATCTAGCAAAAGAATTTCCAGCCTGTTTTCACTTTTTTGCTTTCATTTTAGCAGTGCTAGCCTCTGTTCCACCAACGGGGTCAAAACAAAGCAATAGACTCAGGGCCATGCATTCAGCTACTGACATGCTAATGAGGCACGCTTCATCATTAACAATTTAAAACATTTGACCCTGTAAACATGCGTCTTTCTTAATTTTCCGCTTCCGCAGCAATGTTTGCTCAAATGCATTTTTTTGGGTTACAATTAACATAAACCTGCTGTGACATTCACCAGGAAAAAAGTGCTAAAAGCAAACTGTTAGTGTTAGTGTTACTGTTAGTGTTGCCAAGAAACTTGTTAAGAAACGCATGTGCATGTAATACCGGAAACGAATGCGAGTCCTGAGTAGAAAGATCTGACAGCAAACAGATCCAGAATCCAGATCCTAAATGGCAGCGGTTATGCAATTAGCCAACTTACTACTATTCGTACTAGGACATAAACAAGCAAATAAACGCAGAGAGGTGTAAAAAGTACCTGAAAATTATACTTGAGTAAAAGTATAAATACCTTACTGCAAAACGTCCCCGTTACAATTACTCCAATTCCAATACGACTTAAGTAAAAGTATCTGATTTGAACAGTACTTGAGTATTTGATGAGTATTTGACTCATATTGAACTCAAAAATGCACTAGTCCCCAACGCCAAGACACATGTTGGTAAAAAGCCAAAAACAGTTGATTTGTGAGGTTTTCTTCCCTAAAATACAGAATTAATTGTACACCTCAATGCTGCATTGTCATTTTTAGGCTACTTTCTAGTTTTACTGAGTATCAAAGATATAAACAACTTACTCTCTACTCAACAACGTTGATTCAGTATATGGACTTTTTACTCCACTTTATTTTAATTGACAATCACAGTTACCAATTACATTTTGCACGGCAGCTCCTTTGAATACTAATAGTTCTTTTACTGCGTGACACGATACTGTAATTTTATTCTGGCATGTTGAAGAGGCTGTTGGGCTGATAATTAATGCAGTGTTGAGGTGTACAATTTGATTTGTATTTTAGGAAATAAAATCTACTGTTTTCATTCCAACATTTGGCTTGGTGTTGAGGACTTGTCCATCTATGAGCCTACGTTCAATATGAGTCAAATACTCAAGTACTTTTAAAATGAGATACTCTAAGACTTTTACTCGAGTCATTTCGGAATTGGTGACTTGTAATAGACTACGTTTTGCAGTAAGGTATCTTTACATTTACTCAAGTATGAATCTCAGGTACTCTTTACACCTCTGCAAAAATCACTCAGTGCAATGTACTATAGCAACAATATATTTTGATAATACCTGTTTGCATCGTTACTGTTTTGTACTCAAGATTCAAGTCCCACTGCACACATATATATATATATATATATATATATATATATATATATATATACACCGTAATTTCCGGACTATAAAGCGCACCCATATATAAGCCGCACCCACTGAATTTGACAAAGATTTCACTGCCTACACTGAAACTAATGAACTTTACATAGGCTTTAACGAAAGACAGTGTCTGTTACACAGGTGAAATATGTTGTGGCTCCTTTAAGAGCAGAGCGGCATTTTGGGAATAGCCTGCCGCCGCATTTTTCCGGTATTACTGCGTGTGTTCAAGACTGAGGAATATGTCCTTATTATTTTCTGATGCTCATTTCTAAGTTTCTTTGACTAACCCGTAACGCTGTTGCCAAGAAAAATAAAAAAGCACGAGTTTTGGAAACCTGTCTGTGCTTATATGATTTCTGTTGCAACTGTAGTTAGCGAGCTCTCCCATGACCCTGACTCAACGCGTTACAACGGCTTGTATCTAAACAGTAGCCTACCAAGAAAGTCATTGTTTACTGTCTTCCTCCTTCCTTTCACAACTATTTCTCTCAGGAGTTTATCTTTTGGCATCGTCGTGCGTTTAAAAAAAAAGTTTTTTCTCCCGATGCCGTGCAGCTCAGAACACAGGTGAGGTGCGTTTTTTCATTTCCGTTCGGAAATTTCATTGGTCTAATGTTATGGGGTTCGGTTTTTTGGCTTGGAGTTTGTGAAACCGGGAAAAACCCAGGAAAAATTCATAAATTAGCCGCTTCGTTGTTTAAGCCGCGGGGTTCAAAACGTGGGAAAAAGTAGCGGCTTATAGTCCGAAAAATACGATATATATATATATATATATATATATATATATATATATATATATATATATACA
>JAAIIK010000126.1:1247187-1261912 GCA_014706435.1 Silurus glanis
GTGTGTGTGTGTGTGTGTGTGTGTGTGTGTGTGTGTGTGTGTGTGTGAAATACAAAGGAAGTCTCTATGCTCGAGTCTTTCAATTAAAATGCAATAAAACCAAGCAGTTCCTTAATTTCCTCCCTAAATATCAAATCGAAGCGTTAAAGAATCAGAGACATGACTGGATATATTACTGTGCACACACTTCCCGTTTCACTTCAGTGATCGCAAGCCATGTTGTCTTGTTTTTACTAAACATGCCTGAATGTAGCATAGAGAATTTTCCACACTCTAACCACATACTCAGCCTCGCTCAGGGCAGATTCTGGGCTTGTTTTGGGGGAAAAAGATCCGAAGAAATAAAATGCAGGTTTGATTTTACATTCCATCTGTTGCCGTCTGTGCTGGCAAGGATTGCAAATTAATAGACGCTACGGTAGGTTCATCTGTTTGCTGTTTTTTTACGAAATCGGATTGTCTTGTAGGACTTTAATGTTGATATTATTAGCAAGGGGACGCTGGGAGATTTTAAATCCTTAGAGGTTTTCTAAAATTTCTTTTATGTTGACTTTCTTTTAAATTTAAAGTATTTTTTCATATTACTTGTGTATATACTGTATGTGTGTAGTGTTTTACATTAATTATTACTCGTTAATCATTTTATTATTAATGATTAATATTATTTTCCTAGTTTTTTTACATTTTTATAGCACTAGAATACCTTTTCTGTACAAATTGCTTGTAAATGCAACCCATGATACTTGGCAATAAACATAATTATAATTTTGATTCTGATTCTAATATCAGAACAAAGATATTTTCTTTATTTCTTTAACCTGTTGGTCTTCGCCACCTCTTTTGGGACTCACAGCTGAAAAGGACCTGCCTGGGTTTAAATGTTACCAGTTTCTGACAAAAGTGGGCTACATACACAATTTAGATATCTTTGGAAAGAAGACACTTTGAGCTTTACTGTCAGTCATCATTTAATATTTGATAATGTAATAAAAGATAAGTTATAGATGATGAAGTGCCTTGAATATAAATTTCCTGCATTGACAATTTTTTTATTTCATATATAAATACATGAACTCAGTCCTGAAGCAATCCAGAAAAGTACTCGGTTGAAATCCACGTGTCTCGTGAGTTTATATTTCAAATGATATGAATATGTCAGGAAAAAGTAGATGTCTAAAAACATTTATCCGATACTACGTCTGGGGTTCGCCCCACCCAGCCCAAATTTTGGGACAGCTGAAAATCTTCTTCTTCTTCTTTCGGCTGCTCCCATTAGGGGTCGCCACAGCGGATCATCCGTCTCCATACCACCCTGTCCTCTACATCTGCCTCTTTCACACCAACTACCTGCATGTCTTCCCTCACCACATCCATGAACCTCCTCCTTGGTCTTCCTCTTTTCCTCCTACCTGGTGGCTCCATCCTCAGCATTTTTCTACCAATATAATTCATGTCCCTCCTCTGCACATGTCCAAACCATCTCAATCTCGCCTCCCTCACCTTGTCACCAAAACATCCTACATGCGCTGTCCCTCTAATAAACTCATTTCTAATCCTGTCCATCCTTGTCACTCCCAACGAAAACCTTAACATCTTCAGCTCTGCTACCTCCAGCTCCACCTCCTGTCTTTTACTCAATGCCACTGTCTCTAATCCATACAACATCGCAGGTCTCACCACAGTCCTATAAACTTTCCCTTTCATTCTTGCAGATACCCTACTATCACAAATCACTCCTGTCACTCTTCTCCACCCGCTCCACCCTGCCTGCACTCTTTTCTTTACTTCCCTAACACACTCTCCATTACTTTGCACTGTTGACCCCAGGTACCTGAACTCCTCCACCTTCTCTACCTCTTCTCCCTGCAACCGCACCACTCCACTGCCCTCCCTCTCATTCACACACATGTACTCTGTCTTACTCCTACTGACTTTCATTCCCCTTCTCTCCAGCGCACATCTCCACCTCTCCAGGCTCTTCTCAACCTGCTCACTACTCTCACCACAAATCACAATATCATCCGCAAACATCATAGTCCATGGAGACTCCTGTCTGACCTCGTCCGTCAACCTGTCCATCACCACTGCAAACAGGAAAGGGCTCAGGGCCGATCCTTGATGTAGTCCAACCCTCACCCTGAACCACTCTGTCGTTCCTACTGCACACTTCACTGCTGTCACACTGTCCTCATACATGTCCTGCACCACCCTCACATACTTCTCTGACACACCTGACTTCCTCATACAGTACCACAACTCCTCTCTCGGCACTCTGTCGTACGCTTTCTCTAAATCCACAAATACACAATGCAATTCCTTCTGTCCTTCTCTATACTTCTCCATCAACATCCTCAAAGCAAATAAGGCATCTGTGGTGCTCTTCCTCGGCATGAAACCATACTGTTGCTCACAGATGGTCACCTCTTCTCTCAGCCTGGCTTCCACTACTCTTTCCCATAACTTCATGGTGTGACTGATCAACTTAATTCCCCTGTAGTTACTGCAGGTCTGCACATCTCCCTTATGCTTAAAGATCGGTACCAGCACACTCCTTCTCCATTCCTCAGGCATCCTCCCACCTTCCAGAATCTTGTTAAACAATCTGGTTAAAAACTCCACTGCCAGCTCTCCTAAACATCTCCATGCTTCTACAGGTATGTCATCTGGTCCAACCGACTTTCCACTCTTCATCCTCTTAATCGCTGCTCTCACTTCCTCCTTACTAATCCTATCTACATCCTGCTTTACCAACTCCACATCATCCAACCTTCTCTCTCTCTGATTTTCCTCATTCATCAGCTGCTCAAAATATTCCCTCCACCTTCTCAGCACACTCTCCTCACTAGTCAACACATTTCCCTCTCCATCCTTTATTGCTCTAACTTGCAACACATCCTTCCCAGCTCGGTCCCTCTGCCTGGCCAATCGGTATAAATCCTTTTCTCCTTCCTTAGTGTCCAACCTCTCATACAGCTCCTCATATGCCTTCTCCTTGGCTTTCGCCACATCCCTCTTTACCTGCTGCCGCAACTCCTTGTACTCCTGCCTACTTTTCTCATCACTCTGTCTATCCCACTTCTGTTTTGCCAACCTCTTTCTCCTTATGCTCTCCTGCACTTCCTCATTCCACCACCACGTCTCCTTGTCTTCCTTTCTATTTCCAGATGTCACACCAAGTACTTTTCTAGCTGCCTCCCTCATCACTCCTGCAGTAGTTTCCCAATCACCCAACACCTCTTCACCACCACCGAGCCTCTGTCTGACCTCTTCCCTGAACCTCACACTACAGTCTTCCTCCTTCAGTTTCCACCATCTTATTCTTCTTTCAGTCCTCACTATCCTCCTCTTCTTCTTCGCCTCCAAAACCATCCTACAGACCACCATCCGATGCTGTCTAGCTACACTGTCCCCTGCCAACACCTTACAGTCTCCAATCTCCTTCAGGTTGCATCTCCTGCATAGAACATAGTCCACCTGTGTGCACCTTCCTCCACTCTTATACGTCACCCTATGATCCTCCTTCTTCTTAAAATAAGTGTTCACCACTGCCATTTCCATCCTTTTAGCAAAATCTACCACCATCTGCCCTTCCACATTCCTCTCCCTAAGGCCATACCTACCCATCACCTCCTCATCACCTCTGTTCCCTTCACCAACATGCCCATTAAAGTCTGCCCCAATCACCAATCGTTCTTTCCTAGGTACACCATCTACCACTTCATCTAATTCACTCCAGAATCTTTCCTTCTCCTCCATCTCACAGCCAACTTGTGGAGCATAGGCACTGATGACATTTATCATCATCCCTTCAACTTCCAGCTTCACGTACATCACCCTATCAGAAACTCTCTTCACCTCCACTACACTCTTACTGTACTCTTCCTTCAGAATCACCCCTACACCATTTCTCTTTCCATCCACACCATGATAGAACAGTTTGAACCCACCTCCAATGCTCCTGGCCTTACTCCCTTTCCACTTGGTCTCCTGAACACACAACATATCTACCTTTCTCCTCTCCATCATATCAGCTATCTCTCTCCCTTTACCCGTCATAGTACCAACATTTAAAGTACCAACCCGAACCTCCACTCTCCTACACTGCTCCTTTTCCTGCCGTCTCTGTAGACGTCTTCCTCCTCTCCTTCTCCTCCTTCGGCCAACAGTAGCCCAATTTCCACCGGTACCCTGTCGGCTAACGATACCTGTGGCGGTCGTTGTTAACCCGGGCCTCGACCGATCCGGTATGAAATTCTCATTTGTGATCCGCATATTTGATTTGGCACATGTTTTACGCTGGATGCCCTTCCTAACGCAACCCTCCCCATTTACCCGGGCTTGGGACCGGCACTAAGAGTGCACTGGCTTGTGCCTCCCTAATGGCTGGGTTGGGACAGCTGAAAATGACCTACCTAAATTAAAATGTCAATAGTTGTAGATGATAAAGTGCCATAGATATACATTTCCTGCATTGAACATTTTATTTCATTTATGAATACATGAAATCAGCCCTGGAGCAATCCTCATCCTCATGTCTCATGAGTTTATATTTCAAATTCTATGAAGATTTTCATGACAAATGAAATTCCTACAAACATTTATCTGAGACTATGTATGATCCTTTTCTCCCTCCCAATCTAGCCACCTGCTAAACTCAGCAAAATGATAAACCATAAGAAACTTTTTTCAACTGTTTTTCAACTGTTTTCAAACCCACAGATTTTGCCAGATCCAGGGCCTTAATAATTCTGGTTTAACATCAGCAGAAAACTAAAAGCTAACTCTTTTTAACAAATAATTAAATAATGTTAAAGCTAGAACTGCTATGTTAATTACATTGTTATGTTGTTGTTTCTACGTTGTCAGTCAGACATAAAAGTGTTAAAAATTTTCAAACAAAGTAAAGGATTCATCCTGCATCTTGCCCAGCATGCTGTAATTAAAAACATGCATGAACAAACTTGATGAACAAACTTGCATCATGGAGGTTTCATTGTAATTCTGGGGACTCCAGATCTTCCACTTCAACCCATGTACACCACAGAGATGACTTTGTGCATTTTCAATAGTTTTGGTTCTCCTAGTTTAAGTGAAGGTCAAATGCAATGGTACCACCTTCACAGATTTGTGGGAAAAGATTCGGGAAAAAGCCACGTATGGCTGGAAAGGTCAGGTGTTCCAATCCTCTTGTCCATAAAATGTATATATACTTTTCAAGCTCAAACTCTGTATAAAAACAGAGTAAAGAAACAAAAATAAGAAATGATGATGATGATGAAGTAGTAACAGAAGGTTTTGTTTAAAAAAATAAAAATAAAAAAAACACATGATATCCCTGCCTTTGGTTAACCCTTTGACCACACCATCTCCTCAGTTCATCTTCTGGCCTGAGTTTCCTTCAAATTGCCACTAATACCATGCAGGTCCTCGCCTGTTCCTCCTCCTCATGACATGCTGCTTTTGTCCTTGTCTGAGTAATTACTTCTGACCCCCTGCCTAGCAAGACATCAGTTATGGACACATCAAGCTCATTAGCAAAAGACGGGGAATGGATTCATGAGAGCACACACACAAACACTCAAACACACACACTTACACACCCAAGCATTGTGACACAAAATGCAATCAGTTATAATAGTGCTTTGAAAATTACGCTTAGTAATGATCAGAAGTGCGTTTCACTCTTTTTTTTTCCCCCCCAATTGAAACAAACAGAAAGTGGTTCCATATCATTACGTAAATTCTGGAAATTCTAAAGGTTATAGCAATCATCTAAAATAGTGCGTCCTATTCAGAAGCACCAACTCGATGTAGCAAACAGAAAAGCAGCCACAAATTCCACATAGCTTCAATGATAAAAGAGGGAAGCCTGTAGTTGATTTTGTTTTTACTAAAACAACACTTTTACAACAGCGCTTATTGCTGCTTTATTCCAAAATTACCAGGATTTTCCCCCTAAATTATGATTCTTTTATTTATAACAGACAGAAACGTTGTCCATTCATAGACGTATGTATTAAAAATGGTAACGTTCACGGATTCGCATCGGTGCATCAACATAAAAGTTGTGATACAACTATTTGTAAAAGTGTGCATCGGATACAAGTAGGATTGAGTTGGCATCATTTTGATCATACATTTGCGTCAATAAAAAACTATTTATTTATATATAATTAGTAGTAGATACTTTATACTTTTAATATTTAAAAAGTAAGCAATAATTTGTGACCAACATTTGATATGTAGATCGATTTCTCCTTGTCAAACTGTTTCTCAGGGGCGTCCTGAAAGTCACATAGAATACAGATTACCATGGCAGAGGTAGAGCTGTAACTTCGTCGAGACAGAACAGGAAAAGGTCTGAAAAACAGTCTGGTTTTAGTTCATCTTTTTTTTTTTTGCTTTTCTTTTTTGCACTATAAAGGCCTGTTTGTGAAAAGACCATGCTTTAGAAGTCAGAAGGTTCTTAAGTAGATTTATGATTTGCTGTTTGTCTGAACCACAGAAATAAAAGCGAAATATTTGTACCATATTGAATTTTGGAGCATCATATTTTTTCTATTGCATCCTATTGCATTGAATCACATTGTGTTGAATCGAACAGAAATCGTATCGCACTGCATCGTAATCATGTACAGTCATCCTGCTTCATATACATCTTTGAGGTATCGTATCATTGACTATGCATCGAGATGTGAATCTCATCGGCCTCAGTTATGGAGATGCACATCTCTAATAAGCATACATTTAATATTGTAGACCCTCCACAGAAACCAGCTTCAAGCTCCAATTTTTTCATACAAATTACAAAGAAAATCCTTTAGCTTTTTCCGAAACGTAAAGTTCACGTCCATATTTGGGCGGTCTGACAAAAAACATCACCATATCAACAATAACATTTTCACCTGTTTCAGTCTGTGTAAGCTGTTACCATAGAAACAACATACCAAAGTGATTAACATAGCAGCGCTCATGAACTCTGAGTAATTATTAAGGAAGAGAATCGCCATGTATAGGATGCTCTTAGCGCAGAAATGAAAGATTTAAATGCATTATTATTATTAGGAATAATAATTAAAGCTGCAAGCATCATTTTCAGTGGAACGAGCATCTGGAATTGTAGGTTATGACCACATTTATGGAATTCTCTGTCTGTAATAGAAAAGTTCTAGATAAACAAATAGACAGCAAGGATACAAGATGACCTGAGCTAAATCTTGGGAAGATCGAACATAACTTGAAAAAAATTATTGCATGATTGTCATACAGAGAAACAAGAATCTTATTCTTTTTGACCAGTAGGTGGTATTAGCAAGAAATTTGATGCATAGTATTAGATCAGGGTCCTGAAGATGACCATCAATTTTGTGTCAGTGTGCAAAGTCAGCGCTGAGCGACATCCTGTTATATCCATCATTCTCTGATCCAGGTTTGTCGGAAAATCATGCATGCCAAATTTGGTGTTGTCTGGATCTAATTTGTAGGAGGAACAGCAAAAGAAATGTTGGTGCAAAATCCAAGATGGCGGAACATCTAATTAGGTGACCCAGAGACATTTAAATTTTGGACGCACGGTACAAAAGTGGGTTTCAATGGTGGCCCTAATGTGTTGGCAGCACTTGAGTCAAATTTGGTTTGATTGTTCCTTAGGTTCTTCATAATCAGTATGGCAACTTCCATGACCTTTTATTACAGGAACAAGGAGGAAAAACAAGGACTTCCAATCGAAAGGTCATGAGTTTAAATCCCAGCACCACCAAGTTGACACTGTTGGGCCCATGATCAAAGCCTTTAACCCCCAAATGCTCAGTTGTATAAATAAATAAAAAAACTAAGTTGGTCTGGATAAGAGCATCTGCCAAATGCTATAAATGCAAATGTAAAGAAGAAGAAGAAACTGCCCATATTGCTAAACACATTATATGTGGACAAAAAAAACTTATAAAGTGCATGGACTCTGGCTGCTTTTGCCCAATAATAATAATAATAATTTTAGCTTTAGACTGGTTCCCTGATGGAAAAAAATTTATCTTTGCAGATCTCCATAACATGCGTCTGTAAAATAAATCAATAATTCGGCCATTTGTTTTATTTATCTACGTAATATAGTCTGTAGTTATTTAAATACCACTCGATGCATTCAATCGGGCCAATAACTTAAAAGAAAGTAACCTGCATAATTTCATACTTCTGGGTTTCCATTATGTGAATAACACCGACTAATATTATCAGACCCAGTGGTGTATAAACTCCCATACTGCAACAATGTACTTTCTCTTGTACAGTAATGGCACACTAGCTCATAAAGAATGAAATATATACATTGTTAATACACAGTTGTATTTGTATTTACAGGTAAAATGCTTTGCCGTAGCTCAAAACGCAAAATATTATGTTAATACTTGCTTTTATAGCTTACTGACAGTTTAGACTTTAAATAATACGCATTTTAAATGCTGATTTTAATAAAAGTCTGGTATTCTTAGGGTAAAAATGCATTTTTCTCCCCTAAGATAACCTCTGTAACACTGCCTGCTCTCATTAGATAATATTTATTACCCTGCACATTTAATAGCAGAAGGTAAATTGCATTTAGTGCATCTTTGATAACGGTACAATTAGATCAGACGTATAAAAAAAAAAGAAAGAAGAAGAAGAGGGGCATGCTGGGAAGAGAAGAAATGTGATTTCGTATGCGTTGCCTCCGCTCCATCACACTGATCTGTCAGACTTACACCGGAGAACAAATGAAAAGCCGGTGAATAATTCACATGCAGCGAAGGTGCTTTACGGGTTTCCTCTCAGTCTTATGCACACACACACACACACACACACACACACACACACACACACAGAGAGAGAGCCACCTACAGTATAAATGTCACCACAATCTCTACATGAGTTCAAGTCGAATTCTGCAAGCTGAAAGGTGAAAAAAACAATATGGAAGAAAATGTTTATGTGCATCTATGTGCCGCTTTGACCTTGTTAGGACATTAGGATTGTCAATGTAGGGAAATCTACTTTTACAAACCAGACTGCAGGTTTTATTTTCATTAAAAATGAGATAAAATACCTTTTTTTGAGGTAGAATATGTATTAGTAATAGTTTTCCACATCAATGTTTGTGTCAGTGGAAGGTCCTCAATACAGCAGGAAAACGTGTGTGTGTGTGTGTGTGTGTGTGTGTGTGTGTGTGTGTGTGTGTGTGTGTGTGTGTGTGTGTATATATTTATATGTATATATAGTGTGTTTGTATATATATATAATTATAATATACATTTCAAAACTAAAACACATCAAATATGAACATCTAAAGTGGCTTAGTTATCAAAAGCAAGTTTCACGCGTGAAGTTACATCAACAGCTTGTCAGACCTAATCTGCTCCGAAGGCCTCTTAAGTGGCAAAGCGAGGGATATTATACGTGTAATACTGCAGTAATAACACTGCAGAAAACCGTTATCACCATACCTGGGTAAGAATTAGTTTCATACATTAGTTTTGTCCATATGTAGGGTTGTAGTTTTTTATTATTATTATTATTGCACACACAAAAACACACCCTTGAAATCGATGGGAGACTGCACAAAAAGACACACGGTCCAAACATTTAAAGGAAAAAACAATACTCTAACCAAGATTCCGCTCAAGTTGTTGCTGAGGATATCGTTTGTAATAAAAAAAAAGAAGTTTAAATGCCCCTCAGGTGCACTATCTACCCAACTTATATGAGCTCACGACGACACAAGAAAGGTTAGTGTCAATGTCAATGACAGAGCAGTGAAGGAAAATGCTCCTCTCACCCATAAAGCAAGGCCAATTTTTGCTCTCTAAGCATGTGGCTTTGATGAAGGTTTTGAAGGTACTGTAAAAGGTAATGGGGGGCTTTTTACTTACTCATATGTACTTTGCAGCACAGTGAAATTCTTTCTTTCCATATTCCAGCGATATTGGGAAGCTGGGGTCAGAGCACAGGCTCATTTATAACACAGCATCCCTTGTGCACAGAGGATTAAGGACCCCAGAAGTGGCAGTTTGGCGATACTGTGGCTTGAACCCCCAACCATCCGATCAGTAACCCTGAGCCTTAAACACTGAGCTACCTTGCACCATTGCACCATGAGGTAATCCAATCACCAGTTTTGCCCATTTTCAACCTCAGCATCACCTGGAAGGTATCTCCTCACCACCACTCTCTCAGACACAATAAGGACTCTCACAACCATAGGATTTATATGCGCTTCTTCAACATAGCATTCCACATTTATTCCCCAATAAGAACTTTAACACTTCTGAGAAGATCTTCTACTACATAGTGGGGATTTGTGTGAGATTCATTCAGCTACAAGGGTGGTAGTAAAGTCAGATGTAGTTGAGGTGAGGAAGCCTTGGGTGCATCATGTTCAGTTTGGTTGAGGTCAAAGCTCTATAGCAGGAGATCTTCCTCTCCAACCTATGGAAAGTATATCTTCATGGAGCTGTATTTTTTACAAAAGGGCATTGCGATGCTGGAACAAGTTCGGGTCTCCTGGTTCAAGTGAAGGAAAAATGTCATGCTACAGCATCCAAAGACGACCAATACAATTGTGTTTCTACAATTTTGTGCTTACAGTTTAGGAAGGACCCACAAATGGATGGAAATTTCAGGCATCCTAATATATTGTCCACACAATGTATATTCAATAAATACAGAAAAAAATGCTTTCTATAAAAAATAAGAAATAAGAAATTTTCTTTTCATGCCATAACAAAATCTTGTTTATTTCATCTTCTTTCTTTTCCCTCTGAACCCTTTTCACTTTCCGGAAAACGAATAAGTGTCCTTTCAAGACACTCTCATTTCCCATTTAAATTATATCTGAACCTGAACTTTAATAGAACCGACCCCTATGGACCCACTTTCCCGAAGGATTTGACTCAACGCGTTATAAATTGCATTAATATTAGATGGTTGTGTGAAATTTACTCTTGTACTGATGACAGAATTCCTGAATACCAAAAAGAGATAGAAAAAGAGGGAAGGAAAGAGGACAAGAAAGAGTGAGAGAATCATGGGCTTTACACATTTACACAACACACCTTTCCGTTTCATGTTCTGCATTTAAACTGCTCTGGAGGTTTTCATTTTTTTTTTTCCCCCCACAACTTGATTAGTCCTACAACAGAGCCCTGATGGACACCTGCAGATGCAGTACAAGTCAATTAATGACAGACTGCAACGGCGCTCAGCCAATCAGAGCCCCTGGGAGAAGACAGATGGTAATGAAGCTGCTCGAGAGACTGACAGAGCTACAAAAGACAAAAAAAAAAAGCAAACCAGGACCTCGATACAAGCTGCAGAGAGAAAATTTACAGAGGGTCGGACAGGTACGAGCAGAGACAAAGGAGGACATGGTGCTGATGTGTCCGAGAACATCCTTAATTATGCACAATGGCAATAACACACTCCTTTTATTCTTAAATTCTCGAAAGAAATCATTATGCAGGCAGTATAATTTCGAGGGATGGACATAAAATATATCACTTTGCTCGTAAAATTATTTATTTTAATAAAAGATTTTTTTTTCATTCATGGTGAAATAATGAAGAATTCAACAGTGTTAGACATGTTACATCATACTCTAAGTTTTGTTTTTGCACTGACAATTATAATAGGTATCACATCAACAATAAAAAACTAAAGTTTCTTTCAATTCTTACAAAGCTGAATTCATTTGAGTTCTCTGGTCATTGTGATTTTTTTTCTCTTTCATTTTTTTTTTGAAAGCATCAGTGTAGTTTTTTTTTTTTTTTTTACATGGACTTTCATGCTAAATGGTAAAATAAAACCAGATGGTTAATTAACTGAACAATAAATAAATAAATTCATTAGAGCAAAGGCGTAGAATAAGATTATTCTACTATAAAAGTTTAATATAATAATTTCTCCAGTGTGTACCTCTAAATGACACAATATGCTTAAAAGTATTGGACATTTGAATTTTCCTGCCATATGTGGTCCTTCCCAAAACTGTTACCACAAAGTTGGAGGCAAACAATTGTATAGGACGTGTTTTAGATGTACAGTAGCATCACTACATTTTCCCATCACTTGAACTAGGAGACCCAAACCTGTTTCAGAATGACAGCGACCCTCTGCACAAAGCCTGCTCCATGAAGATATGGTTTGGTGTAGAGTGGAAGATCTTAAATGACCTTTGGGATGAATGTGAATGCTGACTGCACCCCAGGCCTCCTCACCTCGCCCACATCAGTACCTGGGCTTTACTAACACTTTACCTTGAATCTCACCCAAATCTCAAGCACACTCCAAAATCTAGTGGAACATCTTCCCAGAAGAGTGGAAAGATGGGAAAAAAACATACTAATAGTATGGTCGGTTGTCCACAAACTTTAGTTTTGTATCACTTTTACTATATACAAATAATAAACTTTTCACAAACAGGGAAGTGGCTAAATTTTTAATGCTCTGGGTTACTGATCTGAAGGCCAGCAGTCCAGACCACCAAGCTGCCACTGTTGGGCCCTTTAGCATTGGCACTTAACCCTATCTGCTCCAGGGGCACGGTACCATGGCTGACCCTGACCCCTGCTTCCTGACAAGCTGGGCTATGCAAAAACCACATGATGGGATGGTAACTTAGTGGTTAAGGCTCTGGATTACCGATCGGAAGGTCAGGGGTTCAAGCCCAGCTGCCCTGCCTGGGCTCTCGAGGGGTGCTGTAACATGGCTGACCCTGCGCTCTGACCCCCAGGTCCTGAACAAGCTGGGACATGCAAAGAAAACAATTTTACTGTGCTGTAATGTATATGTGACAAATAAAGGCTATTCTCTTCTCTACTATAACTCAAGTACATGGTTTTTGTACTTCATCCACCACTGCATTTCATCTTTATTGTTCCCTCTACAAAAATGTCTACCTAGTTTATTTCAATGCCCTAGTGGGGAACGTGGTAGCTGGTAGCTTAGTGGTTACTGCAATGGACTTTGGATCTGAAGGTCATGAGATCAAATCCAAATCACACAAAGCTGCCACTTCTTGGGCCCCTGAGCAAGGCCCTTAAACCCATGTCTGCTTGGTTGTATGAATGTCGCTCTGGATAAGGGCGTCCGCTAAATGCCATAAATGTAAATGTGCATAATGGCATCAGTGCTGCTACAGAATACGTCTGCTTTAACAGTAATTACTTGACATGCCATTCCGGGTGTTTAATCACAGATAATGTATGCTGCTTTATCCCCTTAAATATGGCTCCCTCTGTGATCACTGCTATTTGAATGGACACGGCTATTCTTGTCAGGGTTGAGAAAATTGCTCAATGCTTAATTTCTTTTCTCGATGTAATTGTTCTACTTTGAACCACTTTCAGTTATAAACGATCTCGCAGAAGAGAAGCTAATTATTGCCGGCTCGTGACTTGATAAATAGGTGAAACCATTACGCGTGGTCTCTATATGTGCTCTGAGGCGATGGAGAAGTTTTATATTTGTGGATCTTCAGACTATTTTTTTTTTCTCCTTTCAATTTTCTTTTCTTTATTCATCAGACATTGTGTCTGTAGCATCCCAGTAGGGCTCCTACTCGACCTTCCACCTCCTTGCTATGAAGGCTGAACATTCTCTTGGCTAAGTGTGTGTGTGAGAGAGAGGGAGAGGAAGAGAGAGAGAGAGAGAGAGAGAGAGAGAGAGAGAGAGAGAGAGAGAAAGAGAGAGGACTACCCTTTCTGGGTGGGAAGTGCACACTCTGTGTACACCTGCTGCTGTGTGAGAGATTGAGCGTGACCCATGACAGGCCGGTCGGGTCGTATAGGAACAGAGACGCGAAGGGAGTTCACACGTCATTCTGCTTCTCTTTCTTTTACCAGCAGGTTCATAAGTTTATCAGGAGACTTTTCGCACCGAGTGTGTAATCTGCATTCAAGAGCCTCTGTTATGCTACAGACATCATTAAACACTGTGTGTGTCAATCTGAAACTCACATCCTTCTTATCAGAAGTTAACAGTTTAACCACAGCTACCTCTTTACCTAAGAAGGACCAGATACAATGTGAGGGTTTGGTGTTTAGTTTTTGTGTGAACATTGCTGATAGAACGACTGGAATACTATAGAAATGAAACTTGGACATATTTTACAGCAGTCGATGCAGTACAGATTTACTGATCTCTGAAAATAAATCAACGTACAGCCATTATTGTCTAAATAACTAGCAGGAAAAGTGAGTACACCCTAAGTGAACATTTCAAAACTGTGTCCAAAGTGTCAATATTTTGTGTGGGCAACATTGTTATGTAGCACTGCCTGAATCCTTCTGGGCATGAAATTCACCACAGCTGCACAGATTGTTGCTGGGATCCTCTTTCACTGGTCCATAATGATATCATGGACCTGCTGGATGTTAAACACATGGCGCTTCTCCACCATCCATCCATCCATCCATCCATATATTTATATATATATATATATATATATAATAAATTTTTTTTATTTTTTTTTTGTAATCTTTAACAATAGTGGTGAGCAAAAAAAAAAAAATCTCAAAGCAACAAACCTCGAGCTGGATTATCAAAAGAAGAAGCAGAAAAAAACATATTTTTTAAGATTTGGAAAATCTTCAACCGAACCAGCTGTGCATGAATGTGCAGGTGTACAGGTGTCCCTAATAAAGTGGGTAATGGTGTGTGTGTGTGTGTGTGTGTGTGTGTGTGTGTGTGTGTGTGTGTG
>JAAIIK010000126.1:1267373-1279578 GCA_014706435.1 Silurus glanis
GTATATATATATATATATATATATATATATATATATATATATAAAAATCCAGTCTTCAGCTCTAAGTGTCTCTGGTTTCCGCAATTATTTCTTTGTAATTAATTCATAAATTAAATTTTTTTCGCAGAATAATTAACATACATTTTTTTTCACCCATCAAAGTCCGGTATGAACTTCTTAATGCTTTCATTTCAAGGCCTGTTCATCAGGTTCAAGCTTGGGCCAGATTTCAGCAGAGTGAAATAATTCATATAAGAATAAATGTATTAATTAAATCCCAAACCATTTTTGGTGCCAAGAAGCAAAAAAAGAATGTAAGCAGTAAAGGTTAAGATGAAAATCTGAATGTGAAGCTAGGAGTTCATGGAGTTATAAAGTTCAACCGTTCTACACATGAAGCTGTAGGCTGGACAAGAAAAATAGAGGAAAAAGGCAGAAGATGCTGTGAGTAGAAGCTGTTTGGACATGCAGCTCGCATGTGCATTACCTCGGGCAAAATTTAAGAGGTTCAATGTGTCAAAGCTGATATCCTCAGTGACTCCTGAGCCCCGAAACACTTCTTCCAGCCCACCAGCAACCTCCAGATAAATCTGCCCTTTCTATAGGCTTTTAAATTCCACTTCTTACGGCTGTGACAAATGACTTAGATTTTTTCCTACCACGCACGTACTGCACAATGTTAGCCATCTGAATACCGAGTTCCTGACATGGTTCCATAGCTGCCTGTAATAACAAGCAGCTTTTCTCTGCTCATATATCAGGAGAACGTTTGAAAACAGTAATTAGTGATTAACTGTTTTTTAGGTTTGGTTGCAGCTTTAGAATCACAGATTAAGATTGAAGCAACACGTGATAAACACACAGCAGGAGTTACGCCTAAGCACTCGCTGGCAAAGTGGCAGCCAGTCCGTGCAGCCCCCATGTGATTTGTTCATTTCTGCTCCATCAAACAAGCTAAGCAATAAAACATGGAGAACAATATACGCATACAGAAGAACAGTACAGCGAGGACAAAACTCAGACATTATACCAGACAATTATTACTGCCGTAGCGTTCAACGTAGCGTTCAAAACAGCATTTTTAGAGCAGGGAAGGTTGAAGACTTATCCTTGGTGAAAGGAATCCTGAACCAACCTGGCAACATTCCATACTTAAACACCATGCAATTCTGTCTGGACTACACCATACAACAAGACAATGAGCCAAAGGGTACGTCCAAGCTCTGGGCCTGCCATAGACCTGCCCAGTCACCGCACCTAAATCCTATTAAACTGCTCTGGGATGAACCAGTTCACAAAAACTTTAACCACTGAGCTACCACTTTCCTAGCATCTTAGCTTTGTGGCTTTTATCCCCCCCAGAATAATTAGCATCGGTTTTCACAAATAAAAAAAAATAAATACTACCGAATTAAAGTCACAATTAAATTCAATCAACACTTCAAAAAACAACTTCCAAATTCCTTTTAATGGGGTTTGTATCTTGTAGCTAATAAATATGGTAGTGCTTAGCTTCCTTTTCCCCACACAGTCTTCTTCTTAATGCTTAAATTTCAAGGCCTGGTCATCAGGTTTAGGTTTGCTTCAGCAGAGTGAAATAATGCATTTAAAATGTATCCACATAATCAAGTCTCAAACCTTTTTTTAACCATTTTCAAACCATTTTTTTGCCAAAAAGCAAAAGAAAATCATGCAGTAAAGATGAATATCTAAATAACAAGCTGAAAGTTAGAAGATCAAACCCTGGTTTACACATGCAGCTATATGCTGGACAGGAAGGCAAAGGGATGTGGGGGGAGCAGTAGAAGCTGTTTATAGTAGATGTTTAGTACAGTGTCTTCTCAATATCTCACATCAATGAAGCTAAGCTAGGTCTGAGTTAGCTCAGGCTGCATCAGTCATCGTCAGCGAAAAGCAGAACTGGCTGTCATGAGTTCTCTGGACAAACCTCTTTTAAACAATGGAGATCTGTAAATTGATGAAGATGGAGAACATTACACTTGTTATAGCAAAGAAAAATCTGGACGGCTAATGTTAATATGAAAGTGCATATCAGACTGCAGTAATGAGGTTACGAGGACGTTTCTGATATTATAATCATAAAAAAAAAAAAAAAAAAAACATGGCTGGAAGCCACGAACAAAACAAAGAGGCTTTATATCGGGAATACTATTCTATATACTGTACACCATCGCTAGCCAAAATCACACAGCCATGCAATTAGGGATATTAGCTATAATATACTTTTATTTGTATTTTTTTTTTTTAATCACCATTTAGTTTTTATTTGTATTCTTATTATTCTTATTCTTATTAAGTTTTAATGATTATAATTATTATTATTATTATTATTATTTACGTATTTAATAAATTTTTTAAATGATTTTTATTTACTATTGATGAATATAGTACATCAAAACCACCTTTTTTGTCCAAAAGTCACTCACGAAGTCTTTAAACACAAACTCTAAAAAAAAAATAAATAAAATCATTTAATCCTTACCATTACCCAATACAAAACTATACCAAGTAAGTTAACTAAAAACAACAAAAAAAAAATTTTTACACCTACAAATGTTTTAAAACTTCTGTTAAAGTTAATGCAGTGCTTAAACTTTAAACACAAGGCCTAAACTTTTCTATGGATGCCTTTAAATGTGCTAGAATTAAATCTTCCCTTTCCTTGAACTAAAAGACTGAAACCTGTTCCAACATGAAGTAGAAGATCTCCTGCTATCCTGCTCTGACCTCAACCCTATTGAACACCTTTGGGACGAATTGAAACACTGACTGCACCCCAGACCTCCTCACCTCACCTACATCAGTACCTGACTTTACTACCACCCTTGTGGCTGAATAAATCTCACACAAATCTCACACTCCAACATCTATTGGAAGATTTTCTTAGAAGACTGGAGGCTATTATAACAGGAAATCAGGACTAAATGTGGAATAGGATGTTCAAATATCACATAATCTTATGTCACAAACGTTTGCCCATATAGTGTATTTACAAAGAATCAAATATCCTACAAAAAAATAAAAACATGGACACTGGATTATGCTGACATCAGAATGAATGAATGATTAAATGAGGAGGTAGTAGCTGAGTGGTTAAGGCATTGGACTTTGTATAGGATGGTCACAGGTTCAAATACCACCACCACAACCAAGCTGCCACTGCTGGGCCCTTGAGCAAGGCCCTTAACTCTCCCCTGCTTTGTTGTAAGTCGCTCTGGATAAGAGCGTCTGCCAAATGCCATAAATGTTAATGACTGGAAAATAATAGATATCAGTGACTTGAAGTGGTGGTTGGTGCCAGAATGGTTGGTTTGAGAAATCGCTCACCTTAACAGAAAATGGTGCGGAAAAACCCCCCAGAGGACGATATAAAATTTTTGCACCCAGAATTATAGCATTTCTTTCTTTATGCATAACTAACTGAAATAGTTGTGTATGACCGGAAAAACACGCATAAAACAATTAAAAAGGAAAAAACCTTATCAACAATTTCTTTATTAATTTTTTTATTTTTTTTATTTTATTATTTATGCACATTTTGGCAGAGTTGAAAGAAACATGGAAAAGAACTCAACAGATCACTAGCCAATTTTTATAAGTGCTCCATTTTTGTCACATAAACTGTTGGATTACTCTCTTTTTTCTGTTCATCAGTCCATATCTCCAGAAAACATTGCATTTTTGCAGCACTTAGCGTTGATCTTCGTCCACCTCACTCATTTTTAGAAGCATACATGTCATCATTCACCGGACAGACAGACAGACAGACAGACAGACAGACAGACAGACAGATAGATAGATAGATAACCACACTATAGCACTGTCCAAAAAACTTAAATAAATTATTTTTATTGATTTTAGTCTAGTTGAGACAGCATCCAGTATAGAAGGTCCCACAATTCAGCTGTTGCTATAGAAATGATCATGTCTTCCAACAAGCACGTTAATACAAACCTGTGATTGGACATGCAAATGGTACTACATCAACAAGGAGTTTAATTAACAAACCCAAAAACACATACAAACTTTATAAAAAATTCTATTAGACAGATCCGGTGGAGAATTCACAAAAAATTTCATTCTTGTTTCGAGGAAACTGGCTATTCACGTTCCACAGGCAGTGCTGGAATATATTAAAGTTCATGCTGACAGCACACCTACAGAAACTGAGAGCAAGTACCGCTGGGATTTCTCTACATCTACTGCTACTTTCTCACTCGTGCTAACATTGGCACTGTGGGTTCTTTATGTAATCTGAACAGTGTGTAGACACCTGACCAGCACACCTGCGTGAGGTTCTTCTTCAAACTGTTGTCACAAAGTGGGAAGCCTAGGATTGTCTAGAATCTCTTTATATGCTGTCGGTTTACAATGTCCCTTTACTGGAACTAAGAAACCTGAACATATTTCAGCATCATAATGCCCCTGTGCACAAAACAAGCTCCAAGAAAATTGTTTGACAAGGTTGGATTTGGAAAATCTTCAGTGAACTGAATTCCATTGGCACCATTGGATTAAACTGGAATGCCAGTGGATCAACCAGACTCTCATTTGTCAATCTTTTAAAATGAGGAAAAGGCAATGTGAACATACATTCGTAAAACGATTCTCATAACATTTAAAAGCCACAATGTACAGCACATCACACAAAGATATAGAAGAAAATGCAAGTCAGTCATTTTTTTACACATACTTGCATTTGAATATATTTTTGTCCATGAATATGTATTACATTATTCCCAATATTCAATTCTCTTTATTTCATAGTGTTTTGATGGGTGTCTGTTTATTTTGGAGTTTATATTCAATCGGATTTCACACATGTTGCAGGGTCAACTGTATCTATCTGCCTTATGTCTTCACAGTCAGCACTGCAGGTGCTTGTAGTGTACAGTTCATGCTGTTTGAAGACTGTTGCTTTAACCAATCAGTTTGTGAGCTGGAGTCATCTAGCAGACATCCAACAAGGTCTGCATTTTCACTTCCTTTGATTGGATGGTTAAAGAGCACACTAGTCAAAGATCTGTAGCAAACTGTACAAGCTCAAATACATTTAAATGGATTTAATAGCTGACAGAGGAGAAGAAACTGATTTGGTCACAGATATACTTACAAAACCATTTACAATCAGACTTTTTGAAGAAAAGCTGGACATTGTAAGGAAAATACAATATGTAATATGTACATTGTATGTATAATTGTACAGAAGTTATACACAGTGTTTATACAGTGTTCTAACGGTGTAGTGTAGAGTTCAGTAGGGTAATGGTGAATGGAAAAAGGCCGGCCCTGAACCTGCTGTTTCTGGTGCGTATGTTCCTGTATCGCCTTCTTGATGGAAGAAGGTTAAACAGTTTGTGACCGGGATGTGAAGAGTCCTTGATGATGTGGCGAGCTCTGTGCAGACATCTGCTGTGGTGAAGGTGCTCAATGGCAGGTAGTTTGGTGCCAGTGATGCGCTGGGCGGTTTTGACCAGCCTTTGCAGGGCTTTACGATCACACTCAGTGGAGTCTCCGTACCATACAGTGATGGAGTTGGTCAGGATGCTCTTGATGATGCAGCAGTAAAATCTCGTTAGAATCCCTGGGGACAGTTGAGCTTTCTTAAGACTCCTCAAGAAGTGCAGGCGTTGTTGTGCTTTCCAAACCAGAGCTGAAGTGTTCGGGTGCCGGGACAGATCCGCAGAGAACTCCCAAGAATTTAAACCTGGAGACCGTCTTTACCTCAGTTCCATTGATGTAGATTAGGAAATGTCTCCTGCTGTTAGATTTTTGAATGTCCACAATAAGCTCTTTAGTCTTCGTGGCATTGAGGGTCGGGTTGTTGGTGACACACCATGCTGTCAGGTTTCGGCTCTCTTCCCTGTAGGCTGATTTGTCCTTGTTGCTGATCTGGCCGACCAAGGTGGGGTCATTTGCATACTTGATGAAGATGTTGGAGTTATGCAAAGGAGCACAGTCGTGGGTGAACAGGGAGTAGAGTAGTGGGCTCAGAACACAGCCCTGTGGGATGCCAGTTCTTAGAATGAGGGTTGAGGATACCTGTTTGAACAACCTAACAGACTAAGGTCTGTTGATGAGAATGTCCAGAATCCATCTGCAAGTGGAGGTGCAGATACCATGTCACTGAGCTTAGTGATCAGTACAGTGGGGAGGACTATATTGAATTCAGAGCTAAAGTCAATGAACAGCATTCTGATGTAGGTGTTGTTTTTATCCAGGTGGGTGAGGGCTGAATGAAGAGCCGTGGAAACTGCATTCTTTGTCAACCTTGCCGGGCGAAAGGCAAACTGGTGTGGGTTTAGTGTAGGTGGTAGACCCACAGTGAGTTGATTCAGAACCAGTTTCTCAAAGCACTGGCACTGGTATGATGGTTGTAGTCTTCAGACATGTAGGAACCGTGGCTTGGGCCAGTGACAGGTTGAAAATGTCAGTGAAGACCTGTGCCAGTTGTCCAGCGCATGCTCTGAGAGCACGTCCCGGTATGCCGTCCGGACCAGCTGCCTTGCGTGCATCCACTTGCAAATCCACTAAATGCTGAATAGACGTCCGTTGTTGAGAGTGAAAGTGAAATGTGAGCCCTGGCGTGAGTACTGGAAACGAAAGCGCCAGGGTGAAAACGAAAGTGAATAGAGAAAGCTCTGATTCATGAACTATTGCCCGTCTCTCTTTCTTCCAGTGCGGTACCAGTGGGATTTTTTACAGTCCATGTCTGTGTGAGAGACCAGTGTGGCCTGTGAGGCAAACATGTTCCAGTCAGTATCCTGAAACTGTTGCTGTAAAGAAGATATGGCTCCCTCTGGCTATACCTTTACTATCCTCGCAGCTGCTTCCACCCATTTGATCAGTGGTGTGTATTTGGGTAGCATGAACAAAGAGAGGTGATCAGACTGATCCAGATGGGGGAGGGGAATGGCTGTGTATGCCCCAGGTATGTTTGTGTATACCTGATCGAGTGTGTTGTCCCCTCTGGTAGAACAGGAGACGTTGTAGTGAAATTTTGGTAGTACAGGTCTTAGGTTGGAGTGTTTAATTCCTCATTGAAAGTTCATTGAAAGTCCTTCTCGGTAGTTGTGACCGATGTCTATTAGTGTTTGTCGGCTGTATGAGGCATGGGCAAGCCTGTTCTGTTCTGAGCGTATAAACTTGCAGTTAGTGGAGAAATTACTACCGAATCGTGAAATCTGGAAAGATGTGCATGCACCGCCCTCTTGGTCTATATCCACTTTATAATCTTTTATAGAAAATGATCAAGACCATCAAGACCAATCAAATCTGATCAGAAAACAGCACTGTGAATTTAAAATCGGTCCATCCCAATTCTGCCTGATAAACAGAAATGGTATATCGTTCACATTACACATCTCTAAATCATCACTGAACTCAACCCCCAGCACTGGCACAGTGTTTTATTCCCATTCCTTCAGCCGCATTAAAGTGTGACCACTGTAACACCTTCAATCGGCAGGAGATTGAAATATTCAGACTATCGAAAAGTGATAAATAATTCATCTGCATGATGAATTACATTAACCTTTAACAAAGGAGAAACATACAGAACAGGTATCAGCGTAAAAAGATTTCAGCTTGACTGGATACCGAGGCTGGTGAACAACGGCACAAAGAATCCGAATGAGAACAAATGACAGGTAAATTGAGGCGAGGGAGGTCACAGTAACAGTGTCCCTCTGACACGCTAATCACTTTGCAAAAAAGAAAAAAATGTGAATACATTTGCATTTTTAAAAAAAAGAGAGGAAAGAAAACATGGAATATCAAACAGAGGTGATGTGTTTCCCAATCCTAATGGATTTCTGGGTTCACCGCTGCAATAAACAAACTCTTGTATAATTATATATATGTATGTATACACACACACACACACACACACACACACACACACACACACACACAGTATATCACAAAAGTCAGTACACCCCTCACATTTCAGCAACAATTATATTGTATATCTTCTCAAGGAACAGTACAATAGAAATGAAACTTGGATATATTTTAGAGTATCAATGTGCAGCTTGTACAGCGGTACAGATTTACTGTCCTCTGAAAATAACTCAACATACAGCCATTATTGTCAAAATAACTGCCAACAAAAGTGAGTACACCCTAAGTGATAACAGCTGTACGTCATGTAACCAGGCAAAGCCACACTTCCTATTCATCATGTTCATGTTTTTGTCTGCTTGACAGAACCATACAAATTTGTCTATCTTGTATTAGAGCAGTCAAAATTTGGTGCTTTGAGAACAATTCTCTCATGCTGAATACTGGATGTTCAACATGTCACCACATGGCAAAGAATTAGAATTGTTGCTCTCCACAAAGATGGCTATAAGAAGATCTGTATCACCCTGAACCTGCATGACCCTGGCCACTGTACTATAACTCGGCAGTTTTCCAAGACAGGTTCCACTCGGAACGCAAGGGTTGATCAAATAAGTTGAGTCCTCGTGCTGTGTGTCAGGTGCAGAAGCTGCTTGAAAAAACAGACAGGATGCTGCAGCCTTGTTTTCGAGGTTGCAGAAGCAGCTGGTCCGCTTGTCAATGCTCAGACCATACGCCGTACACTGCAACAAGTCGGTTTGCATGACCGTCTTCACAGAAGGAAGCCTCTTCTGAAGCTGGCTCACAAAAAAAGCACACAAACAGTTTGCTGAAGACTACCTGTCCAAGAGCATGAATTACTGGAACCACGTCCTGTGGTCTGATGAGACTAAGGTGGTGGTAGCATTAAGGTCTGAAGCTGTATGACTGCTGCTGCTACTGGGAAGCTGTGGTTCATCAAAGGAAACATGGATTCCAACTTGTACTGTGACATTCTGAAACAGAACATGCTCTTTCTTCAGAAACTGGTCCAACATAAATGTGATCCCAAACACACTGCCAAGATGACAACTGTTTTGCTGAGGAAGCTGAAGGTGAAGATTATAGAGTGGTCAAGTATGTCTCCAGACCTGAACCCTATCGAGCACCTGTGGGGCATCTTCATGCAGAAGGTGGAGAAGCACCATGTGTCTAACCTCCAGCAGCTCCGTGATGTCATTATTGAGGATCCCAGCAACAATCTGTGCAGCTCTGGTAAATTCCATGGCCAAGAGGATTCAGGCAGTGATTGGTAAAACAGTGCTCACACAAAATATTTGTACACAATTTGGACATCAAAATGACAAGCAATTTTGTGTTTTCATTTTATGTTTATATGCTTCAAATTATACCTAAGCGTGACTTAAAACCCGAGGTACGCACCGAACCGTGAATTTTGTGTACTGTGAAAACGCACTCGAGGAAAACAATAATCTAACTACATATCAAATATTGGTCACAAATTATTGGTCACTTTCTAAATAATAAAAGTAAAAAGAATATAATAATCATTATATAATTGAATAGTTTTTACTGATGCAAAATTAGCATTTTTTAAATCGATGAATCAAATCATTAACTTTTATGTTTGTACCAAAGCATGTCATTTTATTAGAAAGGTGAAACCATACACAAAAGAAAAATTTGATATGATACATTGGTGACTCAATATGAACAAGCATTATTCTTCTTCTTCTTCTTTCAGCTTCTCCCTTTAGGGGGCGCCACAGCGGATCATCCATCTCCATACCCCCCTGTCCTCTACATTTGCCTCTTTCAAACCAACCACCTGCATGTCTTCCCTCACCACATCTATAAACCTCCTCCTTGGTCTTCCTCTTTTCCTCCTTCCTGGTGGCTCCATCCTCAGCATTCTCCTACCGATATACCCCATGTCCCTCCTCTGCACATGTCCAAACCATCTCAATCTCGCCTCAATGCCCTTGTCTCCAAAACGTCCTGCATGCGCTGTTCCTCTTATAAACTGCAGATGAATTTCAAAAAGACTGGATTTTCACGTTCCACAGGCAGCTCTAAAATATTGTAAAGTTCACGCTGACAGCTCACCTACAGAAACTGCGAGCTGGGATTTCTCTAAATCTACTGCTATTACTCACTGGTACTAACGGTGACACTGTGGGTTTTTTTTTTTATTTGATGGAATCTGAACAGTGTGTAGACACCTGACCACACCTGCGTGAGGTTCTTCTTCAAACTGTTATCACAAAGTAGGAAGTAGAGAAATGTCTTAAATGTCTTTATATGCTGTCGCTTTACAATGTCCATTCACTGGAACTAAGAAACCTGAACTATTCCAGCATCACGTTGCCCCTGGGCACAAAGGAAGCTTAATAAAGATGTGGTGTGGCAAATTCAGAATTCTTTAATCTCATTGGTTGGTCATTAGAAATTTGAGTCATAGCGCTCTACCTTTGTCTACTTAGAACCTCTATCTTATACTAAACGAATATGAAAAATGCTTTATGTTTCACCCACTTAGCACAATTCTTTCTTTCGGCTTCTCCCATTAGGGGTCGCCACAGCGGATCATCCGTATTCATGATCCACATGTTTGATTTGGTACATGTTTTTACGCTGGATGCCCTTCCTTACGCAACCCTCCCCATTTATCCGGGCTTGGGACCGGCACTAAGAGTGCACTGACTAGTGCAACCCTAATGGCTGGGGTTGGTTCTGCATGTCAAAATTTGTGTCATTAACAGATGCAGGACAATTTATACTTTATGAACGTTTTATACCATTTAGTAACTAGTAAAATATTTGTACCTGTTTATATTTTTTTGCAAAAAAAAATCTGTAAAAGGACATTAGTACCTTTCAACGAGTTAGTGTTATGATTTTATGTTGTGGAATGTATACTATTTGAACAAATGCTTGTGGACTGCCTCAGATGTGTGTTTTTTGAACATCCCATTCCATATTTAGTTCCTATTTGCTGTTATAATAACTTCCACTCTCCTGGGAAGATGTGAGTTTGAAACATGGTTGTTGAGCTTTGGGTGACACTCATTCAGCCACAAGGGTGTTAGTAAAGTCATGTACTGATGTAGGTGAAGTGAGGAGACCTGAGGTGCAGTCAGCATTCACATTCATCCCAAAGATTTGAGGTCAGAGCTCTATAGCTGGAGATCTTTCACTCCACCCCAAGTACACCACATCTTCATGAAACTGGATTTGAGCTTTGAGTACAGCGGCATTGTTGTGCTTGAACAGGTTCAAGTCTCCTAGTTCAAGTAAAGTAAAAAAAATGTAATACCCAAGGGCATCTTTTACAATAGCGCATTTCAAACAAAGAAAACAAAATGTCTGATATCTTGAATAGTTCATATTCAACATTCTGTACAATGTCTCGGTCCCCATGTGATACCGCCCGTGTTAACTCCTTTGTACAAAAAGGTCAGCTTTTCCTCAAGTCTAATCTCTTTTGTTGAAGCGTGTGATCAGATAGCACTCTGATGGATTAGATCTAAAATGGTTAGAAGAAGCTTGTGGAGCAAGCAACAAACTTGTGGAGTCTGTGCCAGCTCACGTGTACACACACATTAAAAAAAGGGGGACAAACCGAATATGAAATTTCTGTCAATTTCTAATTCTCACGCAGATTCTAATTATCACGCAAGTCGTTTTGAATAATACAATTTGCAATGAAAACCCATGTATAAATTTAGAAACAAATGCGCAGAAGAAACATTTTTGCTCGTGCTTTTAGATGTTTGGACCCTACTGTGTAAAATTTGAGAAATGAAAGAATGAACATGCTGCTGATTTTCACATTTGAAACATGTTTGCTTCGAGAATCTTACTAAGAGCTTACAAATACAACATAAGATATAAAAAGACTTGAATCAATTTAGCAATATGTTTATTTCGTTATGTTTGTTTTGAATCATGTTACGTCTCCAACCATGTCTCGTTATTCGCCATCGGTCCTGGTCTTTGTGGGTCTGTTCTTGTGTGTGTACTTATTCTTTTTTATTTCTGTGGATTTGCTTAGTGACATAAAGCGAAATCCACAGAAGTCAAAAGCGAATGTATGTACAGAAATTTTGTTTAAATGTAAAAAAAAAAAAACATACAAAAAAAATTTGAGACAACCCGAGACAACAAGAAAAATACAAACAAACCAGAGTACAGAAAAAAACGATGGCATGAAATGCCAAAACAGTCAATTAAGGGTAGACGAAGGAACGGAAAAGAGCACTTAACCATTAGTATATTCTGTGATTGAGATATATATATATATATATATATATATATATATATATATATATATATATATATA
>JAAIIK010000126.1:1292261-1319114 GCA_014706435.1 Silurus glanis
ATAAAATCTTCTCAAGGGACAATGCTAGGGAAATGAAACTTAGATATATTTTAGAGTACTCAATTTGTACTTTATTTATCTACGTTTACACACCATCACCTTTAAAATAGTCCCCTTGCACAGCAGCGCCCCCAGCTTTCCTGCTACTTCTGCAATGTATCCTGGAAGTCTTCTTTTCGGAGCGTGTCAAGTACCTTCTGCGTTTCATGCTGGATCTCCGCAATGGTGTCAAAGGGGCCACCTTTGAGCTGGATCTTCATCTCCAGGAAGAGGGTGAAGGGTGACTTGCACTGAAAGGAATCAGCCAGAGTTGCATAGTTCGGACCGAAGCTGCTGGTAGCCTCGCCAGTCATGGTGGAATAGTATTTGGGTCTGGTTCCTCTCACGGTTCCCTCTTCATAATATCACAGTACATTTTTCCTTGCCATTGTTGCCACTGGCTCACTCATTACAAATAAATGTTTAGGGACTTAATCATCATGCAAAAATTTATACTCAGTCTATTTAATTCTTTATAAATGGACAATGTCAACCATTCTGTCATGTTTATTTGCTTTTCTGGAGCTTTGTAAGCAAAAGATTTTGTGTTCCTGGACCTTTAAAATATGAACAAAAAATTGAATAATCATTTACTAGAATCTTTAAATTTCAATATCACAATAGTGGAGCTCTTGATTTGCTGTTTGTTTGAACTAATATGTGGTTTAAAATGAAAAAATCTCAAATCTACGGTGGCCAAACAGTGCAAAACACATTAACAAATCCGAAAACAAATTAACAAATCCAAAAACAAATTAACAAATCCAAAAACAAAAACAAATGAACAAATTAAAAAACAAAACAACAAATTCAAAAACACAGACAAAATTCAGACAAACCGGAAAAGGTAGGTATAGTTTGTGAATGGAAACTTACAGATCATTGGACAAGACACCTGTCAGTCAAGATATACAGGTGAGTGACAGGTGTCTCGTCCAATGATCTGTAAGTTTCCATTCACAAACTATACCTACCTTTTCCGGTTTGTCTGGAATTTGTAGTTGTGTTTTCGGATTTGTTAATGTGTTTTTGAATTTGTTAATTTGTTTTTGGATTTGGATTTGTTCATTTGTTTTCGGATTTGTTATTTTGTTTTGGATTTGTTAATGTGTTTTGCACTTCTCGGCCACCGTACAAATCTCTTTTGTACTCATTAATAGTCCTCTAGACTGATTCTGAATTTGCCACTGAACCTTTTTTCACAGCACATAGAAATAGACAACTGCATTACTTTTCTCACTGCAAATAGTGTATTCCTCGAGTTCACCTAAGATAGAAACACGTGTAGAATCAACTACACCATGTACAAACACTCAGTCATCAAGGGCACAATGACTGGTGGCATTTCAGTGTGCTTGCCCAATTCCATCTCCAGACAGACCGAACAGAACCCCCCTCCTGAGAGGGGTCATGACAGCTCGACGGATTTTTGGAACACGAATCCCATCAACAGAGCAGTTCGGCCGAGCTTTAGATAGCCAGCAAAGCTTGTTCCTCTGAGATACACACCATCCGGGCCGCGGTCTGTTCACATGGCGTGACACCAAATACAACCTGCCATGTCCAGGCCAGAGAACATCACAGGTTCATGAACAGCTTTTACATGAAGACAGCATGTCTGACTGCCAAGAAGGAATTAATGCTGAGAGTAATAAAAAATATAGCAATATCACAGATTATCTCCTGGGAGCCTCAATGAACTCTCATGCCAAGCCTTATCATTAGCAGTGATTCTGATTTACACCCAAGATGTTTAGATGTGTTCTGTAGTGAAAATCACCTACAAGTACTGGATCATGATGACTAAGCAAAAAAGTTAATGTGCTTACTTAAAGCCAAAAATACAAGATCAGTCGTTTCTAAAGAGTCTCGTCACCATTCTGCCAGGTTTGGTTGCTTTTCTGGAATTTTATAAGCAATTAAATTTGTGTAGTCATATCTAACAAAAGTATTGGGACACCTGACTTTTCAAGCTAAGTCAACAAAAAAAATAGTCTTATTTCACTTTTTATTCTATTCTATTTTATTAGATTTATGTATTATATTTATAAATCATAAATCTTTTATTACATTTTTATGTCATTGACAAAGATGACAAACTGGTAGAAGCGTGGAGATGTTTAGGAGAGATGGCAGGGGAGTTTTCAACAAAATTGGAGATTTTTGGAAGGTGGGAAGATGCCTGAGGAATGGAGGAGGAGTGTGCAGGTACCGGTTTTTAAAAATAAGGGAGATGTGCAGACCTGCAGTAACTACAGGGGAATTAAGTTGATCAGTCACACCATTAAGTTATGGGAAAAAGTAGTGGAAGCCAGGCTGAGAGAAGAGGTGACCATCTGTGAGCAACAGTATGGTTTCATGTCGAGGAAGAGCACCACAGACGCATTATTTGCTTAGAGGATGTTGATGGAGAAGTATAGAGAAGGACAGAAGGAGATGCATTGTGTGTTTGTGGATTTGTGAAGTGTGCAGTAGAAACGACAGACTGGTTCAAGGTGGAGGTTGGACTGCATCAAGGATCGGCTCGGAGCCCTTTTCTGTTTGCAGTGGTGATGGACTGGTTGACGGACGAGGTCAGACAGGAGTCTCCCTGGACTATGATGTTTGCGAAAGATATTGTGATTTGTGGTGAGAGTAAAGAGAGTAGCAGGTTGAGAAGAGCCTGGAGAGGTGGAGGTACACGCTGGAGAGAAGTTGATTGAAAGTCAGTAGGAGTAAGACAAAGTACATGTGTGTGAATGAGAGGGAGGGCAGTGGAGTGGTGAAGTTGCAGGGAGAAGAGGTGGTGAAAGTGGAGGAGTTCATGTACCTGGGGTCAACAGTGCAAAATAATGGAGTGTGTGTTAAGGAAGTGAAAAGAGTGCAGGCAGGGTGGAAAAGAGTGGTAGAATAAGTGATTGTGATAGAAGAGTATCTGCAAAAGCAAAAGGGAAAGTTTATAGGAATGTGGTGAGACCTGAGATGTTGTATGGTTTAGAGACAGTGTTAGCTGGAGGTAGCAGAGCTGAAAATGCTAAGATATTCATTGGGAGTGACGACCATGGACACGGGTTTATTAGAGGGACCGCGCACGTAGGACGTTTTGGAGACAAGGTGAGGGAGGTGAGATTGAGATGGTTTGGACATGTGCAGAGGAGGGACATAGGGTATATTGGTAGAAGAAGGCTGAGGATGGAGCCACCAGGAAGGAGGAAAAGAGGAAGCCCAAGGAGGAGTTTTACGGATGTGATGAGAGAAGACATGCAGGCGGCTAATTTAAAAGAGGCAGATGTAGAGAGACGGATGATCCGCTGTGGCGACCCCTAATGGGAGCAGCCGAAAGAATCTATTCAATTCCAGACTCATTCCAAGCAAAAGATTGAATATTTCGGAATTCATTTCATCTCCCTGACGCATGTTTGGAAGCGCATTCGAGTTTAAAAACACTTCTGCCACAGCATATTTAGATAGATGGATATACTTTCTTCCCATGGGCAAATTTGGAAGAAATACCAAATTGTTTCCTTTTGAATTCTTTTCCTGTATTCCAATAAGCAGTCGTTGCAGAATGTTTTCAGTGCTACAGTACAACTGTTTGTACAAGAAGATAAATGCACCCTTATGTGCAACGTATCTATGTTCTAACTTAGCAGGCGCTTAGTTGCCCGCTTGTGTTCCTGTTTTCTGATGTCTTGCTTTGCCAGAAGGCACTAAAACTGGGGCAACATGAATTTAAAATGGTTCCTGTGAAGTACAAAACATCCTGTTTAGCACAGGAAGAGCTAGCCCCCCTACCCCCCCTATCCCAAGCCATCATAAGCTATGAATATGAGCCACCTGTGGGCAATGCTAATGTCTTTATAATAATTTTAACAACAATGTGATGGATGGAATGATTTGCGTTTGGTACAAACACTGTATGCCATCGTTTCAAGTGAGAAGTAAAGCTGTACAATCTGACTGTATGAGCTAAATGGTGCTCACTTATGCAAATATTAATGCCTAATGCTAAAATTGTTGCAGATTTGCCACTTTTAAGTTCTCCTGGAAATTCCTTTCTTTATGAGATTAAATATTTGAATACAGTATGCCATACACATGTACTCCAGTGGTTTAGAATCAAATCATTAATGTCAAGGCGGAGAGCATCTTAGCGCCTTGCTAAGGGGCCCAGGAGAGCAGCTCAGTGTGGCTGGGATTAGAACTCATTGTTGGTTGTATATTAGATGGTGGTTAAATTAGATAGTTGGTTATTAAATGGTAGATCAGTTGGATAGATGATGGTTGGTTATCAGATGGTAGGTTGGTTGGACAGTTGATGGCAGATTAGTTATGTGATAAAATGATTAGGTTGATTATTGGGAGTTAGGTTGATTGAATAGTTGATGGTTGGTTGATCAGATTATTCTACTTATTGGTTAATAGGTCATAGTTTTTTGCTGGCTCGATTACCGATTTCTCGGCCGGTTATTCGTTGTGTGATTGCTGCTGTTTGGTTGTGTCGGAACTCAGAGCCCGTCTCCAAGTGAACATTCACAGTGTGGCTCATGCAACTCCGTTCCAGAGGCTCAAATTGTTGAATCTCAATTTAATTAAATTAGTATTGTAAATTGTTTTTAAAAATATTTAGAATTAACAAATAAATGTTACTTCCAAATAGTAAAATACAAATCAAATGAGTTTACTTACTACAATATCTCACTATACATTAACTTCACAAATGCTGAATATTAACAATTTACTTTACAGAGCTCTCAGAAGGCACCTTCCAAAAGCAACAGCAGACCCCAGCAGTAGCAACAGAGTGCGGCCCAAGTGAAATTTTCCACGCTTTTTATCCTCTGAAAAGTAGCCTTGTCAGCATCTTCTTAAAGTTTTGGCTCTACATATCTATTTTTCATTTGAATTTTCTGGAAACACTTCCTGTTTTTCAGCTTAATGTCTGCTCAGACTTTAACCCCCTATTTTTCTACTTACATAAGTACATTCACTTCATGTTTTTTTTCTTTTATATGATTTTTCTTATATTTCTCTATGTAGAATTCTTTCTTCTCAATGCCTAAACTAAATCATAATTGTAACTATTGCCAGGTAAGTGCTAAGTACTGTTAACCTGAGAATTGTTGGGATTCTGCTACTTACTAATACTTGGGCTGCTAATAATGCTAGCATAAAGTGCATTTCTCCACAGTTGTTTGGCCGATATTGGCATGTGTTATAAGTACAGTAAAAATTATAACCATAACACTAAATATCTAGAGGCATTGGTTTAGTAAAATATAGAAATATCGTGAAAAATTAGAAATCTTTACTGCAGTTGACACCCAACTCTAGTTAAAACCAGTGTTGTGCTAGTTACTAAAAAATAGTAACTAGTTACAGTTACTCGTTACTTCATTCAAAAAGTAACTCAATTACTTTGTTGATTACTTACACCAAAAAGTAATGCGCTACTGTTAAAAGTAACTTTTTAGTTACTTTTTTAAAGAACGTTCTTCAATGTTCCCATTAATGCCCTTTTATGCGTTCTGGTCTATACAAACACAAAACTGACTTAAACACAAAGTCATTTTTAAACACTATTTTATTTACGTCAGACCAGCACACACTGAATATATCACAAGGATTTCTGAAATAACAAAACAAGCTGAATAATATATTCACAATCAAAAACTAAAGCTGTTGTGTTGAGCTCTTAAAAATGTTCCTTTCACAGCTTAAGTATGAAAACTATCAACAATGTACAACATAACACCGGGTTAGCTTCTAGCTCCGTCGAGGCATGGAGTTTCTGGAGGAGCTTCGACAGATTGGAGGTGCTGCTATCGCAGTAGATACGACCTTCGAACCAGAAAGACACAGCTTACATTTGACTAAAAAGTTTTTGTCTTTATGCTCAACTAAAGTGAAACACATGCCAATATCTTGCTCTCGCCTCGACTCGCCATTACTGCCGCACAGACCTGAATAAACGGAGACACGCCCACAGTGCGTCTTCTTCGTGTTTACAGTGGTTCATCCACCAATCCTACAATGCGTCTCTGCTGTAAACAGGTTAGACTGTAGGCTACACTTCAGCCCAAATTCATTCATTTAAAAAAGTAACAGGTAACGCACCATACGGTAACGGAGTTACTTTATTTAAAAAAGTAACGCGTTACAGTATTAGTTACTGTCAAAAGTAACTGCGTTACAGTAACGCGTTACTGCCCAACACTGGTTAAAACTATACCCCTTTTATGCACAAAATCGTTGGTTTAAACGTAGCCTAGGAATTAAGAGTTTATTTGAGCATGTACATGACTTCAAATAACCACAAAGCAACAGTAGTTCTGATCTCGTGAGTTACATATAAAAAGCCAGAAGAAATGCATTAGACACAGTTAGAGGGCATGGTAAAGTTAAACAAGATTGAACAAATTTGCAGAAAACACACACACACACACGCACAAACACAGGTTGCACCATGAAATTACTGGATTCAATACAGTTTAACAACTGCTTTGCTTTTCCTCGAAATCCATCACCTGGCAATTTTCTCCTTCACTGAACTTTCTGCCTTGACCCTCATCTAATTCAAGTCTAAAGGTCTGTTTTGCACGGTTCACAGTCTCGGGGTTCTGCAATATATCTATGGCAAAATAACAACACACACTAACACCTGAGCAATTTTTTGCTCTTAACACTAAGGTCAATGCGTAAGTTTGCACACCCCATCGTTCCTGGATGCAGAAAAAGTTAAATGTAATGAACATATATTGTATGGTGCTTGCTTTTTACAATTGTTGTACAAAACTGAATATTTATTTCATGAATCATAATTTTATAATCAATTAACCCTAAAATACACTATATGGACAAAAGCTTGTAGACACATCACCATGAAATTCATATGTGCTTCTTTTCTTTTGAAGATGTTCCAGAATTTAGAGTGTCATTGTAGATTGTGGAGATTTGTGCACATTTATCCACAAGGCCATTGGGAAAGTCAGGTGCTGATGTGGGTAAAGTGAGGAGGTCTGGGGTGCAGTCAACATTCTACTTCATCCCAAAGGTGTTCATTAGGGTTGAGGTCAGAGCTCTATAGCAGCCCACTCAAGATTTTAGACTCCAGTCCATGAACAGTGGAAAAAAAAGTATTTTTTTCGGAGTGGCCTAGTGCAGAGTTAAATCCGATTGAGATATTGTGGCATGATCTTAAACAGGCCGTGAATGCTGGAAAAACCTCCAATGTGTCTTAAAACAATCCAGTAAAGAAGTTATCAAGGCCAGTTTTCAAACGCTTGATTGCAGTTATAAGGTTTAGGGGGCAATTACTTTTTCCACAAAGGGCCAGGTAGGTTTGGACAATCTTATAAAAAAAAAACTTTTAATGAATGAAATCATCATTTTATTGCATTTTGTATTATTCTGTGTAAAATATACAAATTTGCTTGATCTGAATCATTTAAGTGGAACAAATATGCAACAACAAAATCAGGAAGGGGGCAAATAGTTTCTCACAACACAGTAAACCGTATAGAGCTAGCTTTGTGTATAAGGTGCAGTCATACGTTTGTGTCCCAAAAATTGTTTTTTTGCCAGAAATTTAATTTCTTTGTCTTTGACCACTTGTGTGGCCTCTAGAGATTTTAGGTTTTTGATGTAACCAGGCAACTGACTATAAACAAAATGTATACAAATAATAAAACTTTTTATAAACAGAAAACTCACATTCACCTTCTGAATTAATGATCAGCTCTTTAGACTCCACGCTAGGCAAATGATACTTCACTTCTACTTTTTTTAAAAAAAAAAACGAAGATTTTACTTTTATGCTCCAACACACACACACAGTTAGTTTAGATACCACCAGCTCTTCATAACAAAGTCATAATTGCAAAGCAAAAAGTCAGCTGGTTGTTATGTCCCAAATCACTACAGGGTTCCTGTACAATTCGTGGGGGTTAAGTGTATTTCTCCGGGGTTTATTAACAGTAACCACCAGTTGTGACTGAACCACGACCTCCAATCAAATAAAATCCACTTCCCACTTGTACTTTAGACGAAAAAATAAATCAATTTCACAGATCAATCGATACAACCGTTGATCCGTGTTACGGGTCCCATTACAAACGAGCCTATATTTCATCAACATTTTTTTTTTTCATACCACAAACACCATTTTGCGACTCACTATTCAGTGTGCTTAACATTTCCATTCCTTTCACAGCTTAACCCACGTATTCACTCTTCATCAGGAGTTGGAGCTGCTAATGTGGCGAGCAGGACTGCGCTATCACTCATTACCACACTCCTTGTTGTAGGTACGTTAGCGGTGGCGGTCTTTCACATGGTGCTTCGAGTAGAAATTCACACTTCCATTTATAAAGTCCTGAGCAGAAAATAATGGAAATGCGGTGTAAAAATCACACATGCTAACTTCTCTTTTAGCAGCCGTAGTGAGCCCATATGCACAGCTAATGCACAAAAACGGATGCTAAACCTTTACACTTGATAGATTTAGATGATTTTGTACCCATAGCATGTATGAAATGGAAATATAAATCTAACAATATAGCTTTAATGTATATTAAAGCTATATTGTGCATATACCCAATATAGTGCATATACCCAATGTGTATATGTATACTATAACATGTATAAACTTTGAACACATTTCTTGGTAAAAGATATTTTTTGGGCACTTTTGAGGTTAAAACTCCAGGGATATAGATGACCACATGACTTTGTACTTTTTATAAGACAGATAATCAAATCTAAAAGGTTTTTTCCTCTTTTTCTGCATTTTTTTAAAAAACGAATGCTAAATCAAGGCCGCGCTGATGAATCCTTCTAAGACGAGCAGATTCAGCGGAGTCTAACGTAGTCAAATAGACTATAATGAAATATAAAGAAATATAAAAAGTCCTGAATCAGCACATCTCCCCAGAGGCATTAGGTGTAAAGAGACAAAAGTATAAACAAAGTCGAAATGCGCCCAGCAGTTTGTCTATAGGAACGCCGTGTTTACAGTGAAGGCACTTTCTTTATATTATAATCCTCGCAGGAATTTTGCACACGGCAGCAAAGAGAAGACATGACGCTCCGTAAGAGCCGGATTGCTGACTCGACTCGTCAACTGGAAAAACAAACTGGTTGCCCCCCCCCCCCGTTTTGATTATATTAAACAATTGATTTCAAACCACAACAAATCAAACGACTTCATTTCCCAGATTCATTTCTGCACCACGTCTTCGTCTGCCCTCGAGTCCACAAAGAAAGCCGCAATAGAGAGGAGTACATCTGAAGACGTGTCTGTTTCTAATTGGCCGTGATGAGACGTAACAACTGGTATCCAGAAAGTTCACAGGGTTGAAGATGCGTGATGAGCTGTTCATACGCAGCTACTTCACACTGAAAACAGCAAATACGCAATCACGGTTGAGACACTGATAATGGGTCATTAATACAGCACTGGAAAGAAACTGAGCAAAGCATTGCACTCTGCTGATTTCCACAATGCTGTGATTTTCAAATAAAGACAATGAAAAAAATGGCGTGGATGTCAGAGTGGAAATGGCCTGAAAGAAAAATGATGAACAGGCAAGAACTGTGAATAAAAGTGCATACATGGTGTTAAGCCATGTTTTAAGTAAGGAATATAACACATCATGGTATATGGAATTATTCAATATATTGGGTGATGGAATGAAGCCAAGCTACTGTACCTGCACCGGAGTTCATCATTTTCCAATCACGTTAGGTCATAGCATGACTTATTTGATTTTTGTTACCCAATGATTGGGAAACTTTTTTTTCCCAGCTATATGTATTTCTTCTCCAAACTGTTGCCACTCAATTGTACAGGACGTCTCTGGACATTTTCAGTAGCATTATATTTTCCTTCCACTTGAACTATGAGACCAAACCTTTGACTTCAAACCTACTGAAACCCTTCGGGATGGATGTGAACGCTGACTGCACTCCAGACAGAACCTGACCTTACCATCACCATCTTTGGCGAATGAGCTCCACAAGCACACTAAAATCTAGTGGAACATCTTTAGATGTCAATAGCATTGATTATATTCAGAGGTGTGATATGCTGCAAGTGGACAATCAGTCCTCAAAACTGATGTGCTGGAAGCAGGAAAAATAAGCAAACAACAGGATATGAGTGAGTCTGACCAGGGCTAATTTGTGGTAGCCAGAAGACTGGATCAGAGAGTCTCTAAAAATGACAGGTTTTGTGAAGTATCTCTGGTATGCCATGGTTTGTACCAACCAAAAGTGGTTCCAACAAGCTGGAGGAGGCAGTGTGGTGTTTTGTACATAGTTTCCCTTTCAGGAAATCGAATAGGAAGCTACAAAAAGCACATGGAGTATATTAGTGTATTTCCTTTTTCAAACAGTATTTTAACACATATTGGAAATGTTCTGTCTTCGCTCCTAACAGAGTAATGCTTTAAGCACTTCTCATACACGATTCATTTCATTTAAACTGAGCAAGGCTTTTTTTTTTAAATACAATATCATTTTCATCCCATCTAACACACTTCTCCTTCATCTGTTTTAGTTAAAAACCACAGAGTGCTCGTGAACAGATCGAGTTTTACTGCAGGAGAGGGAAATTAAAGCGGCGGTGTTTGGATGGAGGTCATGCTGGGCACGACTTTGTGTTTTGTTTGGTTCAGCTCTACTGGGACAACCGGGACCTGAACTTTCCTCCCTGCTACGGCACGTAATTGTTGAACTGGTTTGGTGGAAACGTGGAAGAAAGATTTCCAGACAACAAAGTGTTTTGAGAGAGCTTATTTAGAAGTCTGGCTAAAATCTTTTAGAAATGGATTTGATATCGAGATCAGTTTGATACGAAGCTTTGTTTTCTGTATTTATTTGATTTCTACTCTTAATTATTTTTTCCTGCCTTCCTGAATTTTACTCTCATTGATTTTTTGAACCTGTAGTCATAAAAAAAAAGAAAGTGGTAAGGAAGGATTTTGTTAGTTTTTTAAAAGTTCTGATTTAAGGAACGGACTCAAGATTTACATTTACATTTGCGGCATTTAGCAGACGCCCTTATCCAGAGCGACGTACAAAAGTGCTTTGAGTCTCTAGCAATGAATAAATCTACACTGGTACGCAAGATTACAAACTTAATATAAATATAACTCTTGAATTCTACAAAGCAAACTTGGAAAGTGCTAATTTAAGTGTTTCAGGAAGAAGTAGGTCTTCAACCGTCTAGGGGAAGTTCGTTCCACCACCTCGGTGCCAGAACAGAGAAGAGCCTTGAAGTATAGTTACCTCTCATTCTGAGAGAAGTTGGTACCAGTCGAGCAGTGCTGGAGGATCTCAGACAGCGTGGTGCAGTGCGAGGTGTGATGAGGTCTCTGAGATAAGATGGCGCTGTTCCATTTTTGGCCACAGAGCAGTCAACATACAGCATTGTGGCCATCTTGATTCCTATTTATTACTTTATTATTTGTAAAACGGGTATTCCTGAAAAATCTCAGCCGATAGAATTTGTATACAATAAAATCCAATAGAATCAAAATAAAAATGTAATCAAATAGAGATGTTAAGAATCACAACAGAAAACTAATTGAATTGTGATCTCATGGATAATAATGAGAATCGAAAAAGAAATCTGATGAATCTCATGAGCATTAAACAAATTGAGATCTTGTGCCTCGAACTGAGAGTCAAATCAAATCCAGACATTATAAATTAATTAGAATCAAGATATTTAAGATCTTAGGCATCAAATTGAGAATTAAATTTAATCTCAATCTTAAGGAATATAATTTAAAATAAAAGTATTGGATCAAATCTGATTCTTAAAAATGAAAATAAATAAAATCAAACAGACCTTATGAATAGAGTTAAGAATCTAAAACTGCTTTAAATGCAAATCTTAAAAATCTGAATTAAGTATAAATTAAGGTGAGATCTTATAAATTAAAATCGAATACGATTGGGGTATTTGTTGGGCCATTCATCGGGAAGTGTTCGCTTAGTGTTCAGGGCTCTGGGTTACTGATTAGAAGGTCAGGAGTTCAAGCCCCAGTTTTGCCAAGCTGCCACTCTTGGGCCCTTAACCCTCTGTGCACTAGGGGCACTGTATCATGGCTTAGGGGCCTTGCTCAAGGGCCCAGCAGCGGTAGCTTGGTGGTGCTGGGATTTGAACCCATGACCTTCCCATCAGAAGTCCAATCTACACTTTCAGTCCTACTTTTTCCAGACAGTACATGATGCTTATGGTGTGGTGGTTTATGAGAAATATATAAATCCTGCCAGGATTCTAGCCATCAATTACATTACCCATCAACCCCTGCATGTCACATGACTTTCCCTTACACCTGTTCCTTGTCACCATTAATTAGCGCATGTATTTAAGTTGTACCTTGCACCTCAAAGTTTCTCACAATCTGTCATGTGATGAGAAGGTGAGGGAATCCTAACACGAACCAAAACCTCGATCTGAACATGAGCCTGGAAGACAAAGTGAGGCAAATGTGTAAGGTGCAGAAATGTGACTTAAACCCCTGTGCTAATTAACAGTGACTAAGAACAAGTGCGAGTGACCAAGTCATGTGACTTGCCAATGCAGGCTATGGCCATAACCTTGATGGCTGCACGCTACTGAACACCATATTCAATATCCTAAATATATGATGTGATTATATACAGGAGGTATCCTGAAACAACTTTAAAAATATATCATATGCCCAAATGTTTGTGGACACCTGACCATCAGACTTGTATGTGGTTCTTTGGCAAAAGTCAGAAGCACACGTTCAGCTATATAAACAGATTCGAACACAACCTGAGCCCTTTCTAGAAGGTTTCGTTTCCTGTGAACCCACATGCTTGCACCATTCAGGGCAATTACTGTATCCTGGCATTATTTATAGCTACTAACTACACTTCTGAAACTGTTGTTTATGTGCGTTTGCAGTGCGAAGCTCAATACCAGCTTTAGCTGCCATTATAATGGCCAATTTAATCGTTCTGCAGGATCACACTCTGTTCTGTTCTTTTTTTTTCCTCTTCTAACTAAATGCGGACATGATGTAGGTGATGTAAATCATCCAAAGCATCCCATTCAGTTGAAGGATTTATGGAGCGAGTGTGGATTCAAGCATGGATGTGTATCTCTTTTGTGAGATTTGCTCAATACCAACAAGAATTTCTTCTTTTTTCAGGCTAACAATTGATCCTCACCTCAAACAGTAAAAAACTCAGTACCAACTAGCAAGAAAGTGAAGCTAAAATTTGAAATGAAAGAGTTTCTTGGATATAATTTCTTATAGGAAAGAACACTATATGTAAATACTATATTTGGACACATGACTTTTCCCAACCTTATGCAGTTCTTTTGCTCAAATTGTTAATCACAAAGTTGGATGCAGAGCATGACAGTGCCCCTGTGCACAAAGCCAGCTCCATGCTAGATGTGCTTTACATGGGCTGGAATGGAAGATCTCCTGCTTTAGAGCATGGACCTCAACGCTATCAAACATCTTTGGGATGAATGTGAACGCTGACTGTACCTCAGGCCTCCTCACCTCACCTCACCTACATCAGTACCTGACTTTCCTAACACCCTTGTGATTGAATGAGTCGCACACGAATCGCCACAAGCGCACTCTAAAATCTAGTGGAACATCTTTGCAGGAGAGTGAAGGCCATTCTAAAAGGACTAAAAGTGGAATGGGATGTTCACAAACTACGTGTTATTGTCAGGTGTGCACAAACTTTTTTTTCCCCCCATATAGTGTACGTCTACATAGAATATGTTGAGACATATGTACTACTATATGGTATGATTTTAAGACACTTCAGCCCGATGCTTAGTCTAAATGCTTTAGGACTTTTCCTCTGAATACTTGTCCCAAAGTGTTTTCATTTATACACTAGAATTTTTATAAATATTAATATAAATATTACTGTACTTTCTTTTTTTTTTTTTTTTTATACGACTGAACAGTTGAGGTTAAATTAAGGGTCTTGCTCAATGTCTCCAGGATTGACGGCTTAGTGGTGGTACTGGGATTTGAAGTCCAACATCCTAAGCACTGAACTAGCACTTCCATCGCCACCCTGCCTTTTTCTCCCTTAAAGAAAAATGTCAAATTTGGCATGTCAGAGAAACTAAAAAAAACGCATAAGCTTGTTTCAAAAAATGTCTGAAATTCACGTCATGATTTTTATTTATTGTTTTTTTTTTTTTTTAACAAACGTATTTATTAGAAAGAAATGTGACTCCAGCACTCTATAATATACATGCATATGAGAAAGGACTGTGTGAAAAACAGGGCTCACACTGCCTTTTAAACTGCAGGGATACTGGAGTGTGATTTCACGTCTTATTTATTAGAATTGTAGCCACAGAGTCAAAAAAAAAGGGGAAAAAAAAACAAAAAAAAAAACCACTGTAAACATCTAAGACAAATAATCCTGCATTGCGTTTCACATCTTCGGCCTGAGAGATTCAGATACTGTTGTCACACCAAATACTGCAGAACAAAGCTGGAGATATTCCTCTTGCCATGAAGCTTCAACGTATTCGAAACCAAACAAACGCAGCCTGCGAAGAAAAATCGAGTAAATGATGATATCGGAGACGGGATCACAGTAGCAAATTTAAGGCGTCAAAGTTACGATCAATCCTCGTGTCCTGGTCCTGGGGTGCCTTCTGGGAAGCTACTCCATCCAAGTAATCACACTGAAATGAATCAGGATGCCAGACAGACGTGGTTCTTAATCATAATACCAGAAAACACTCGAGAAAAACAGCTAGAGAAAGAAGATGCATCTGGAGTGCTGCCACTTTTGCTTGGCAGATGCTTGGCGAGCGTCAGTATACGAGGACAATAAGTACATTCCTCCTTCGGTCTCTGAACATTTCAGCTTTATTCCCTCTACACATTTCCTCTGGAGATCTACCAGAGCTGTGAGGTTCAGTGTGTTATGGCGGTCACTGCCTCGGCATGCCAAAGGCGGTAAAGTTGCTGATCCCTGCTGAGACTAAATGGATTATAATTAATCTCTGGAGCCCTTGACAATCAGACGCTGGATCAGACTGCAGATATGTTCTGTCACCCACATACAGGTGGTACAGCAGCCCGTGGACAATACAAGTACGTGTCGTCACTCAACTGCACCTAGAGGTCCTGATTTGCTAAAATTGTGGTCTGGAGGGACCAAGGTATAGATGTGACAGTGTTTTACAGAATTTAAGATCGTTTGTGGGAATCCACCAACATTTCAAGGAAATGCAAGGAATGATGGACCTATCAAACCTCAACAATGATGAACTGTAGTTAATGGACATTTGGTGGCACCCAGATTAAGATGGGTTCCATCATGAGTCCGGTTTCTCTCAAGGTTTCTTCCTCATGCCATCTCGAAGTCTTTCCTCACCACAGTTGCCACCGGCTCACTCATTAGGGACAAATTTAAATATAAGGAACAAACTCACACCTTCTTTATTACTGTTTTATCTGTGTAAAGCTGCTTTGAGACAATGTAAATTGTTAAAAGCGCTATACAAAAAAATATTAATTGAACCGAATTGAGTTGGTGATTCTGGGGCAAGCGTTCTCTGAGAAAGCCTTTTATAAGAATAGCGATGGTGTGAGAAAACTCAACGTCATGATCGTGTCCTGTCTGGTAATTTCGAAGAAACCGGTTGAGCCTTAAAAAAATAGAAGTCCCCAGGTGCTGTTAAACGGCCCACATGCCAGAGAATATCGAGGCTGTTCTGGCTGCCTTCGTGAGGAGCCCTCGCCGATCTGTTCTGCAACACGTATCTCTGTGTTGAGACTTTTCTTCAAAATGACGCAGCCATATTGTAATCGCACGAGCAGACGGGACACGAGCGAGACGTCCTAACTGTTAATGACACCCAAGTTCCCTACTCAGGGTCGCCGACTCCTAGTTCCAAAAGTTACCGTTTTCCTGCGCCGCCCTGTATAAAGAAGATAATGTAAGTTGCCCTGGATAAGGGCACTTGCCAATGTCATAATATAGTGTTTAAAGCTTCCTAATAACTGGGCTACAGGAAGTAACCATGATCAGAGCATATTTGAAGGCAAAGCAGATAATATTTTTCACAGAAAACAGTGCCAAGAGGAACTGCACCGTTATCCTAAAACACAAGCAACCGGATAAAATATTTAAAGCCCAAGGGGAGTTTTTTTTATGCTAGCACTTGCTGAGTTTGTATGATGTGACCTAGCGAAGAGTAACTGTTTGGAACTGGAAAAAAAAAATCTTTCCTTGAAACCTGATCAATTATTTTGAGCACAAGAAGCATTAGTTGCTAGCAGCAAGCTGTAGCGCGTAGCGAGTAAGCAGTGCAGCCGATTCAGAAAATGGCGACACTCACAAAACGCCATAATAGTTTAAGCGTGCAAAAAGCTATGAGCATGAAATTAACGTCAATCAGAGTAAATCAGGCTGAAAAACAGAAGTTAGTAAGACTCGGTACTACACCGAAAGAAATGTCTATTAATATATAATAGAAATTAAATAAAAATAAAAATGCAGGAGCAGAATCGTTCGGTTTCCGGTTACGGTACACGCAGATTAATCATTTTATTGATTTGTGTTGGCTCACTTTCTTTACTTTAATTTATTTGCTCAATGCTAGTAACATAACGCAAATAGTTTTCGCTAATCATTCTACAGCATTTTGAGGACGTCTTTATCCACCACTATCCACGTGCATTATATAAAACTCGATATTGGTTTCGTTTTCTTTGTGCAATTTTACACACAAACGGGAGCACAAAGTTTTTCCATTTGTAAATCTGTAAAAAAATATCCAGCTTGATAAATGAGGTCCAATGTTAACTGAGGGAAAATCCACTAATATTCATAACTGTTGATTAGAGTTTCCAACACAATAAAGATGAAAAAGCCAAATTTTTGGACCCCTGGCCATACGATTTTGAACTTTTTAAACATTTCTATCCACATTTAGTCCTCATTTGCGGTTATAATAACCTCCACTCTTCTGGGAAGACCACTGGATTTTGGAGTGCGCTAATCTGAAGGTTGTGAGTTCAAATCTCAGCACCACTGCTGTGGCCCTGAGCAAGTCCCTTTAACACTCAACTGCTTAGCTGTAAATGTAATTATTGCAACAATTATTTAATGTATACAGCTAAGCAGTTGAGTGTTAAACTTTTTGTTTAAAAAAAAAAATGTAAAATTGTGGGGTAGGATGAATCAATTAAAACAGTTTGGGACAAGAATTAGAAAAATTCTGATTTACCATTGTAGCGTTGAGCATCCTGTAAAAGCATACCATGTAGTGTTACGCATCTCAGCGTATTCTATGTAAACATACACTGTATTTACAAAAGTTTGTGCACACCTGACCATTCCCAACAATCCTTTATTTATTTTTCTCAACTCTATAGGAAGATGTTCCACTTGATTTGTGCTTCAGCCACAGAGGTGTTAGGAAAGCCAGGTACTGATGTAGATGATGTGGGGAGGCCTGGGGTGCAGTCAGTGTTCTCATTTATAATGTTCAATAGTGTTGAGGTCAGAGCTTTATATTAGACCACTCAAGATCTTCCACACACTTCCAACCCATCTGAAGCATATCTTCATGGAGCTGTTTTTTTTTCCCTCAGGGGCACTGTTATGATGGAGCAGGTTTGGGTCTCCTACTTCAAGTGAAGGGAAAATTTTATGCTACAGAAATTGTGAGCCTTCAGCTTGTGGTAACAGTTTGGGGAAGAACCATGCATGGCTGGAAAGGTTAGGCGTCCCAGTACCTTTGTCTACATAGTGTGTACTCACAAACATATGTCATGTTAGCACTGGGTTGTCGGTTTTTCAAATAAAATGGGAAACTTGTATCAATAGCTCCAAAACTGACTGTTTAGACGGATACAAAAACAAGAATAAAAAAAATAAATAAATGCCCAATTCTGATTGGTTAATAGTTTTTCTTGCGACAACCTGCTTTGCTCATAGCTAATGAGATGTGTTAAAACAATCAAAAAGACGTATTTGATGGTGAAATATGGATGACAACAACCACCATTATTCCATGTGACAGCAAGTACCACATAATATAATAGTAATACTTTTTCTTATACCAACACTTGCTGTGTATGTTTTATGTGACCTACCATTGAGTAGCCATTTGGAAGTAAAAAATCTTTTCCTTGAAGCCTCCCGCTAGCTCCTCCTTTTGAACGAAAGCCTGTTATTTCACTTTCCACTCTGCCATTTTTCAGTTCAGTGGCTTTAAGTCGAACGCTCTTGTGTGCTTAAGTGCTTGGCTTCTGTTCCTGCCTGTAAGCTCAGTTTTACAGAAGTCTCTTGGCGTGTTATGGGCACCGGGAGCCGTGAGCTTGGTAACAGAAGCGTCATCTGAATGTCAACAGGCTCCTCGCCGCGTTTACTCCATCTGCCGCCTCTGGGATTCGAGTGAGAGGCGGCGCGTTTACATATGGCCTGTTCTGCAGCACGCTGCATTAGATCTGAGTGCTGTCAACTTCAATACAGTTATTCACAAAGTCACAAGATCGACGGAAATTAACAAGTCTGAGATGCATTATCAAGGGTGAGTGGGGGAAAAAAATTCCAGTCTCTCGTCAAACAATCCTGCACTGATTCTCTATAATCAGATTTTTTCCCATTTTTTTAAATTATACATTTTCAGTATTCATTTTTTTTTCCCCCTTGTGGATTCCTGGCACGATCCCCTGAACACTGGGTGCGAAATAAGAACACAACCTGGGATCACAGTGCACCATGAACACAATCAAAAGCACAAACACGGCCTGCCTCTGGATGGGGTTCTCTTCGATTGGAGGCCACTCTGTGCAGCTGGAGATGGTTTCTCATCAACGGCCTGGGTATCCATGAAATTACGGCGTAAGAACGGGAGCTTTGAGGATTTGGATTTGGACTGTAGTCTGCTACACTGACTCAGGAGTACAGTTTGCATCTGATCACCATTTCTTTTTCTCCCCATACCGAGGCATCCTGAGGTTGCTCCAGCCCCGGTCACGTCCCACCTCACGAAGATTATGGACCTTTAAAGAAGTAGATGCCGAACTCGCAAACATCCCGTGCCTGTACCATCTAGACATACCAGTGCCAATTGGATCCCACTTCATGTGTGGAGTTTTGACATTGGACCTCCTTGAGTGTTAAAGGCTCTGGCATGGAGAAGCTGGTGATCCTCTGATGATCGCAGATGTTGAGCTATTTTATGAGTTGCTCAGTAGCTCCTAGTTTTATAACCATAAAGACTGTATAAAACTGTAGAAAGAACATTACTTATAATTTTACACTCCAGTACTCATGTTAGTTCTCTCTCTCCCGTGTTCTGTATTGTTTAAAGATTTATAAATCACACTCTTGGTGTCACCCAAATGAGGATGGGTTCCCCTTTTGAGTCTGGTTCCTCTCACGGTTTCTTCCTCATAACATCTAAGGGAGTTTTTCCTTGTCACAGTCGCCACGGCTGCTCATCAGGGATAAATACACACTGTTCACCTTGACTGTTGATTTCTGTAAAGCTGCTTTGAGACAATGTCTGTTGTGAAAAGCGCTATAGAAATAAACTTGACTTGACATCACTGCACACCTCAACGTCGTTTAGCTGTAAATGAATGGACATTCAGTGCCACACAGATGAGGATGAGGTTCCCTCTTGAGTCTGGTTTCTCTCAAGGTTTCTTCCTTATGCCATCTGGGGGAGTTTTTTTCTCTCTACATTCGCCACCGGCTCGCTCATCAGGGACAAACTTACACTTATAAAGAACATCATATTAATTCTTTATCACCACATTATCTGTGTAAAGCTGCTTTGAGACAATGTTCATTGTTAAAAACGCAATACAAATAAAAATGAATTGAAAACAGACACACACACACACACACACACACACACACGTCTATAGACAGTAACCCCGAAGCTGTGAAAGTGTATTTGGATGCCATTCTGTGCAACACGGTCATGTTATACTGAGAGAAGCAGATGCAGGTGAAGATAATAAAAAGGGCAAACATACAAAACAAAGCACAAAACACAAACACAAAAAATTAAAGAATATATTACCTTAGAAATGAAAATAAGGACCGTTAAGGATAAGAACAACCATGACAACAAATGAGAGATGTATACACACGGCCTGGACAAAAGTATTGAGACAGCTGAGATTTCCAGCCATATGTGGTTGTTACCACAAAGTTGGACCTACACAAGTGTATAGGACGTCTCTGGATATGGTAGCATTCAATTTAACTTTTACTTGGACTAGGAGGCCCAAACCTGTTCCAGCATGACAATGCACCTGTGCACAAATCCAGCTCAATGAAGATATAGCTTTAAATGGGTTGGAGTGGAAGATCGTGAATGTCCTGCTAAAGATTGAATTGGAGGTTATTATAGCAGCAGATGGGAACTAAATGTTGAATGGGATGTTCCAAAAAAAGAAAAAAAAAAAAAAAAAAAAAAAAAGCAGATGCCAATCTTATGGTCAGGTGTTCACAAACTTTTAATATCCATATAGTGTCTGTGCACAAAGCAGCTCCAATTAGATATGCTTTACATGGTTTGGAAGTGTGAGGGAGATCTTGAGTGGCCTGCTACAGAGCTTTGACCTCAGCCTTAATAAAACACCTGCACCCTGTAGTAAAGAGCAGTGGTCCCCAAACCCCGGTCGACGGACCGGCACCAGTCCGTGGGTCAATTGGTACCGGGCCGCACAGAAAGAATACTTCTTCTTCTTCTTCTTCTTTCGGCTGCTCCCATTAGGGGTCGCCACAGCGGATCATCTGTCTCCATACCACCCTGTCCTCTACATCTGCCTCTTTTACACCAACTACCTGCATGTCTTCCCTCACCACATCCATAAACCTCCTCCTTGGCCTTCCTCTTTTCCTCCTACCTGGTGGCTCCATCCTCAGCATTCTTCTACCAATATAATTCATGTCCCTCCTCTGCACATGTCCAAACCATCTCAATCTCGCCTCCCTCACCTTGTCACCAAAACATCCTACATGCGCTGTCCCTCTAATAAACTCATTTCTAATCTTATCCATCCTTGTCACTCCCAACGAAAACCTCAACATCTTCAGCTCTGCTACCTCCAGCTCCACCTCCTGTCTTTTACTCAATGCCACTGTCTCTAATCCATACAACATCGCAGGTCTCACCACAGACCTATAAACTTTCCCTTTCATTTTTGCAGATACCCTACTATCACAAATCACTCCTGTCACTCTTCTCCACCCACTCCACCCTGCCTGCACTCTTTTCTTCACTTCTCTAACACACTCACCATTACTTTGCACTGTTGACCCCAGGTACCTGAATTCCTCCACCTTCTCCAGCTCTTCTCCCTGCAACCGCACAACTCCACTGCCCTCACTCACATTCACACACATGTATTCTGTCTTACTCCTACTGAGTTTCATTCCCCTTCTCTCCAGCGCATATCTCCACCTCTCCAGGCTCTTCTCAACCTGCTCCCTACTCTCACAACAAATCACAATATCATCCGCAAACATCATAGTCCAGGGAGACTCCTGTCTGACCTCGTCCGTCAACCTGTCCATCACCACTGCAAACAGGAAAGGGCTCAGGGCCGATCCTTGATGCAGTCCAACCTTCACCCTGAACCAGTCTGTCGTTCCTACTGCACACTTCACTGCCGTCACACTGTCCTCATACATATCCTGCACCACCCTCACATACTCCTCTGACACACCTGACTTCCTCATACAATACCACAACTCCTCTCTTGGCACCCTGTCGTACGCCTTCTCTAAATCCACAAATACACTATGCAATTCCTTCTGTCCTTCTCTATACTTCTCCATCAACATTCTTAAAGCAAATAAGGCATCTGTGGTGCTCTTCCTCGGCATGAAACCATACTGTTGCTCACAGATGGTCACCTCTTCTCTCAGCCTGGCTTCCACTACTCTTTCCCATAACTTCATGGTGTGACTGATCAACTTAATTCCCCTGTAGTTACTGCAAGACTGCACATCTCCTTTATGCTTAAAGATCGGTACCAGCACACTTCTCCATTCCTCAGGCATCTTCTCACCTTCCAAAATCCTGTTAAACAATCTGGTCAAAAACTCCACTGCCATCTCTCCTAAACATCTCCACGCTTCTACCGGTATGTCATCTGGTCCAACCGACTTTCCACTCTTCATCCTCTTAATCGCTGCTCTCACTTCCTCCTTACTAATCCTATCCACTTCCTGCTTCACCAACTCCACATCATCCGACCTTCTCTCTCTCTGATTTTCCTCATTCATCAGCTGCTCAAAATACTCCCTCCACCTTCTCAACACACTCTCCTCACTAGTCAACACATTTCCCTCTCCATCCTTTACTGCTCTAACTTGCAGTACATCCTTCCCAGCTCGGTCCCTCTGCCTGGCCAATCGGTATAAATCCTTTTCTCCTTCCTTAGTGTCCAACCTCTCATACAGCTCCTCATATGCCTTTTCCTTGGCTTTCGCCACATCCCTCTTAACCTGCTGCCGCATCTCCTTGTACTCCTGCCTACTTTTCTCATCACTCTGTCTATCCCACTTCTGTTTTGCCAACCTCTTTCTCCTTATGCTCTCCTGCACTTCCTCATTCCACCACCACGTCTCCTTGTCTTGCTTTCTATTTCCAGATGTTACACCAAGTACTTTTCTAGCTGCCTCCCTCATCACTCCTGCAGTAGTTGCCCAATCATCCAACACCTCCTTAACACCACTGAGCCTCTGTCTGACCTCTTCCCTGAACCTCACACTACACTCTTCCTCCTTCAGTTTCCACCATCTTATTCTTCTTTCAGTCCTCACTCTCCTTCTCTTCTTCTTCACCTCCAAAACCATCCTACAGACCACCATCCGATGCTGTCTAGCTACACAGTCCCCTGCCAACACCTTACAGTCTCCAATCTCCTTCAGGTTGCATCTCCTACATAGAACATAGTCCACCTGTGTGCACCTTTCTCCACTCTTATAAGTCACCCTATGATCCTCCTTCTTCTTAAAATAAGTGTTCACCACTGCCATTTCCATCCTTTTAGCAAAATCCACCACCATCTGCCCTTCCACATTCCTCTCCTTAAAACCATACCTACCCATCACCTCCTCATCACCTCTGTTCCCTTCACCTACATGCCCATTAAAGTCTGCCCCAATCACCAATCGTTCTTTCCTAGGTACACCATCTACCACTTCATCTAATTCACTCCAGAATCTTTCCTTCTCCTCCATCTCACAGCCAACTTGTGGAGCATAGGCACTGATGACATTTATCATCATCCCTTCAACTTCCACCTTCACGATCATCACCCTATCAGAAACTCTCTTCACCTCCACTACACTCTTACTGTACTCTTCCTTCAGAATCACCCCTACACCATTTCTCTTTCCATCCACACCATGATAAAACAGTTTAAATCCACCTCCAATGCTCCTGGCCTTACTCCCTTTCCACTTGGTCTCCTGAACACACAGCATATCTACTTTTCTCCTCTCCATCATATCAGCTACCTCTCTCCCTTTACCCGTCATAGTACCAACATTTAAAGTACCAACCCGAACCTCCACTCTCCTACACTGCTCCTTTCCCTGCCGTCTCTGTAGACGTCTTCCTCCTCTCCTTCTCCTCCTTCGGCCAACAGTAGCCCAATTTCCACCGGTACCCTGTTGGCTAACGATACCTGTGGCGGTCGTTGTTAACCCGGGCCTCGACCGATCCGGTATGAAATTCTCATTTGTGATCCGCATATTTGATTTGGCACATGTTTTACGCTGGATGCCCTTCCTAACGCAACCCTCCCCATTTACCCGGGCTTGGGACCGGCACTAAGAGTGCACTGGCTTGTGCATCCATAATGGCTGGGTTGCACAGAAAGAATACATAACTTACATTATTTCCGTTTTACCTCCATCCGCTACCTTCTTAAAGGGGCTGCTCCGGCCGCTAACACATAATACATTACCGCTAAATTCAAACCCCCAAGCGAGCAAAATGAACAAAAAACAAACAGAGTGGATTCACGTTTATTATTATATTTAGAAAATATCAGTTTTTATGCCGATCGTATCATTTTATTTTGTTGTATTTATCCGCCACACTTTAAAGGCCGGTCGGTGAAAATATTGTCGGACATTAAACCGGTCCGTGGTGCAAAAAAGGTTGGGGACCGCTGGTGTAGAGGATGTAGTGGCTGATGGGAACTGCAGTCCAGGGCCATAATCACCACGGCCAAACACATTTTGCTAAAATTATTAAAATGTAAAACAAAACACCAAAAAAAAAAAAAAAAAAAAAAAATGACAGACAGAAAACAGACGGCAGCAAGTTTGAATTTTTACAGTACTACAGATGAAAATGTAGTTTCTGATTGGATAGTATTATCTGGATAAAAGTCAAAAACCATATGCATGTGTAAAATTTTACATTTGGGTGGTAACTTAGTGGTCAAGACATTATATTTTGGATTTGAAGGTTGCAAGTTCAAATCCCACCCACACCAAGCTGCCATTTCCTGGGCCCCTGAGCAAAGCCCTTAAGCTCATATCTACTCAGCTGTATGAATGAGATAAATGTAAGTCATATTGGAAAAGGGCATCAGGTGCCCATTATGGCAGGTGCCCTTATCCAAAATAAAATGCAATTATATTATTTATATTAATAACTGCGCAGTTGAGGGTAAAGGGCCATGCTTATGGGCCCGATTGTGGTAGGTTCTGGGAATTGTAACTTTCCAGTCAGAAGTCTACCACATCCACAAAATTAGATGCAAACGTTGAATAGCAATTTGACTACACAAGCAGTTTAGCGGAAACTTTGTCTAACGATAACCATTTATGCAAACGAAGCGAAAATATTTAGCGAGTTCATATCTCTCAACCGTAACCTTTCTCCTGTGAAACATCGCTTTTCCATGTCCAATATCAAACCGCAACAGGACCGCGCATCAGCTTGCAGCAGTGTGTAAACTCTGGGGTACGATTTTCTCAAGCCTCCATAGATCACTCCTATCACCTCTTTTATTTACAGTATAAAGTGTCCCATAAGGCATTTAGTGGCATCTCACCATATGCTCATTTCATCATACCTCTATTTAAGAGCAGCAAACAGAAGGAACATCTGTGGCCTAATCACTACATAGTCACATAAGCGCCCAACCTCAGCATTCTAAATGGATAGAAAGAAACCTACAGAAACTACAGCACTAAGAATGTATTAGATTGCTGTGTCAACTTGATCTGGTCTCGGTCTCTCTCGGTGTCTCTCTCTCAGGGTCTCTCTCTCGGGGTCTCTCGCGCTCTCTCGCTCTGCGTTTGCCTAGATATACATACAGTATCTAACAAAAGTGAGTACACCCCTCACATTTCAGCAAAAATGTTAGTGTATCTTCTCAAGGGACAATACAACAGTAATGAAACTTCTTGTATAGCAGTTCAGATTTACTGTCCTCTGAAAATAACTCAACATACAGCCATTATTGTCAAAATAACTGGCAACAAAAGTGAGTACACCCAAAGCTGTATGGCGTGTAACCATGTAAAGCCACACGTCTTGTCTGCTCGACAGAACCATACAAATTTGTGTATCTTTTATTAAAGCAATTAAAATTTGGTGCTTTGAGTTCAATTCTTTCATACTGACCGCTGGATGTTCAGAAACTGGCTTCAAAAAACAGAAGCACGAGTGCTGCCACCATCGCTTTAGAGGTTGCAGAAGGGGAACGACCATACACCGCACGCTACAGGTCGGTTTGCATGGCTGTCGTCCCAGAAGGAATCCTATACTTGTGCTGGCTCACAAGAACCTATCCAAGAGCATGAATTAGTGGAACCGTGTCCTGTGGTCTGATGAGAATAAGATAAACTTGTTTGGCTCAGATGGTGTCCAGCACGTGTGGCGACGCCCAGGTGAGGAATACCAAGAAAACTGTCTCTTGCATACAGTCAAGCATGGTGGTGGTAGCATCATGATCTGGGGAGCTCTGGTTTATTAAAGGAAACCATACATCCAACTTCTGAAACTGGGCCGAATGGCAGTTTTCCAACACAATGACCCCAAACACACATCCAGGATGACAACTGCCTTGCTGAGGAAGCTGAAGGTGAAGATGATTGAGTGGCGAAGTAGTTCTCCAGACCTGAACCCTATTGAGCACCTGTAGAGCATCCTCAAGTGGAAGGTGGAACTGCACCATGTGTTTGACATCCAGCAGCTTCATGATGTCATTATGGAGGAGCGGAAGAGGACAAATTGTGCAGCTCTGGTGAATTTTACGCCCAGGAGGATTGAGGCAGTGCTACATAACAATGGTGCTCACAGACACTTTGGACACAGCTTTGACATGTTCACTTAGGGTGTACTCACTTTTGTTACGTTATTTAGACAATAATGGCTGTATGTTGAGTTATTTCAAGAGGACCGTAAATCTATATTGCTATACAAGCTGCACACTGACTACAATAAAGTGTATATTAAGTTCAATGTCTATATTATTGTCTCCTGAGAAAATACAGTAAATGGTTGCTGAGATGTGAGGGGTGCACTTACTTTTGTGAGATGCTGAATAATATCAGGTGTTAAGGCTTTACATGTATAGTGTCAATAGAGTTCACAGAAAAGTAGTGTGCACACTTCATGATCATTTTTACATGGAAACCACATTCAATCAAGTGTGATTGAGGTGCGAGTACACACCTGGAATTGAGTACAAAAAGGGTTACTAGAGGGGATTGATATGCGACTGTCAGATAGATAGATAGATAGATAGATAGATAGATAGATAGATAGATAGATAGATAGATAGATAGATA